>SRMA01024648.1:0-14709 GCA_007224835.1 Danionella cerebrum | reverse complement strand
TAACCAGTCTGGTTGCTATGGAGGGGTCAGTGACCTCACACATTGTTCCCCATTTCAATACATCAACCCCCATGTCTCTATGACTTTCCAAAGCTGAGATAGAGCTGCGCCATATTGGTTGCCATGGTAACCAGTCTGGTTGCTATGGAGGGGTCGCTGACCTAATTTATTGCTCCCCATATCTATACGGGTAAAATACAGCAACCCCCATCTCTCTATGACTTTCCTAAGCTGAGATAGAGACATGCCATATTGGTTGCTATGGTAACCAGTCTGGTTGCTATGGAGGTGTCATTAACATAATATGTTTCAGCTGTCGGTATGGGTGAAGCTTACCAGCCCCCAAGTCTCTAGCATTTTCCTAAGCTAAGATAGAGATGTGGCAATATAGTTGCTATGGTAAACAATTTGGTTGCTATGGAGGAGTTAGTGACATCATGTTGTAATCTACTTTCCATTTAGATTAATATAAAGCAACCCCCATGTCTCTACTGTGTTCCGTTTAGAAGATATTTGACATTGAAAGCTATGCCAAAAAGTGGGTGTGGCTTAATTAATTTATGTTAATTCACAAGCAATGATGGGCTGGATAAGTAATTTGCTTCCTTAATTCTGGTATGACTTTCCAGTGTCAATCAATTACAGAAGCTCGTTCACAATAGGATCTATGGGATTCATGCTCCATTCATTTCAATGGGCCATTGAAAGTCAATGAGACACCCTTGACCTACTTATTTGAAATCAGCTTGCACCTGGAGTTATCAACTGCCAGATTTTCAAACGAGTCAGCTGCAGCTGGAAATTCAACTGTCAGATTTTCAAACGATGGCAAATCTGCTGGAGAAAATCCGATTTCCATGCCTCAAACAAATAAAGATTATAGAAGAACCGTAAGACATATCGGAATGATTCTTTCTTTGTAAGAAGCAGAAGACCCTAACGAAGAGAATGCTGTAATTTTTGTGAAGGTGTGATTAGAAATAAAAAAATCATGGCGAGCTACAAATAGCCTTCATTTGATTCTGTGCAACTGCTCATTTTTGAGAAATCCTTACCCTCAAACAAATAAACATTACGAAAGAATGAACAGAGGTATTGAAATATTTCTTTTACTGTTAGAATCCCAAGATTTTAAGGAAGAGAATGGTGTAAATTTTGTGAAGCTGCGATAAAGTTTGAATGATTTATGGCGAGTTAAAAATAGCCTGCGATTGAGATTTTAAACAGAATCCACCAGAATTTTTGAATGGAGGTGAATGGAGCAATTATGTGCACTCGTTGTGGTTTAGACCACCTGGCGTAAAAACCGTGTGTTTTTTAAAAATGAAAACAGCACCAACTGGAAGAGGACAAAAATCTCTACCATTTAGGTATAAAATGTGTGTGTAAAGGTTAATTTTTAGTTGAGAAAACAGTGCAAGTAGCAACAAGACTGAACTTGCTCAAAGTTAGAGTGAGCGATGACATCACCACTCTAGGGCCCCCATAGGGAATGACTTGGGCGATTTTTGGGCCGAAATTCGTGATTTTTATGGAAACCGCTGGTCAAATCGGTCCGAAAAGACATAGCAACTCGAGTGGGAACAGTTTGGACGACCGTGGAAAGTTTCGTGGCTGTAGCACGAACGGGCTAGGAGGAGATACAATTTGAAATTTGGCTCAGAAGAAGAAGAAGAAAAAGAATAATAACTAGATTTTAAAGTTTGCACGCAAACTTCGATGTTGGCTTGCGTTGGTGCCGTTAATACCTATTTTTTTTAAATGTTGGCAATTCTGCAACAATAACATAATCCAACCCCATGTCTCTATGATTCTCATAAGCTGAGATAGGTATTTGCAAAATTGGTTGCTGTGGTAACCAGTCTGGTTGCTATGGAGGGGTCTGTGACCTAAGATATTGTTCCCTATGTCAATACGAGTAAAATACATCAACCCCCATGTCTCTATGACTTTCCTAATCTGAGATAGAGATGCGCCATATTGGTTGCTATGGTAACCAGTTTGGTTGCTATGGAGGGGTCGCTGACCTAAAATATTGTTCCCCGTGTCAACACGAGTAAAATACACCAACCCCCATGTCTCTATGACTTTCGTAAGCTGAGATAGAGATACGCCATATTGGTTGCTATGGTAACAGTGTGGTTGCTATGGAGGGGTCGCTGACCCAATATATTGTTCCCCATATGAATACGAGTAAATTACAGCAACCCCCATGTCTCTATGATTTTCCTGAGCTGAGATAGGTACATGCAAAATTGATTGCTATGGTAACCAGTCTGGTTGCTATGGAGGGGTCAGTGACCCAACACATTGTTCCCCATGTCAATACATCAACCCCCATGTCTCTATGACTTTCCAAAGCTGAGATATAGCTGCGCCATATTGGTTGCTATGGTAACCAGTTTGGTTGCTATGGAGGGGTTGCTGACCTAATATATTGCTCCCCATATCTATACGGGTAAAATACAGCAAACCCCATCTCTCTATGATTTTCCTAAGCTGAGATAGAGACATGCCATATTGGTTGCTATGGCAACCAGTCTGATTGCTATGGAGGGGTCAGTGACCTAACACATTGTTCCCCATGTCAATACATCAACCCCCATGTCCCTATGACTTTCCAAAGCTGAGATAGAGCTGCGCCATATTGGTTGCTATGGTAACCAGTTTGGTTGCTATGGAGGAGTCGCTGACCTAATATATTGCTCCCCATATCTATACGGGTAAAATACAGCAACCCCCATCTCTCTATGATTTTCCTAAGCTGAGAGAGAGTCATGCCATATTGGTTGCTATAGTAACCAGTCTGGTTGCTATGGAGGAGTCATTGACATGATATAATGTTTCAGCTGTCAGTATGGGTGAAGCTTACCAACCCCCAAGTCTCTAGCATTTTCCTAACCCAAGATAGAGATATGCCAATTTAGTTGCTATGGTAAACAATTTGGTTGCTATGGAGGAGTCAGTGACATCATGTTGTAATCTACTTTCCATTTAGGAATAATATAAAGCAACCCCCATGTCTCTACTGTGTTCCGTTTAGAAGATATTTGACATCGAAAGTTATGTCAAAAAGTGGGTGTGGCTTAATTAATTTATGTTAATTCACAAGCAATGATTGGCTGGATTAGTGATTTGCTTCTTTAATACTAGTATGACTTTCCAGTGTCAATCAATTACAGAAGCTCTTTTACATTAGGATCTATGGGGTTCATGCTCCATCCATTTCAATGGGCCATTGAAAGTCAATGAGACACCTTTGACCTACTTATTTGAAATCAGCTGCACCTGCTGGAGTTATCAACTGTCAGATTTTCAAACGAGTCAGCTGCAGTTGGAAATTCAACTGTCAGATTTTCAAACGATGGCAAATCTGCTGGAGAAAGTCCGATTACCATGCCTCAAACAAATAAGAATTACGAAAGAAGGACCAGACATATTGAAATACTTTCTTGACTGTTAGAATCAGAAGATTATAAGGAAGAGAATGGTATAAAATTTGTGAAGCTGTGATAAGGTTTTGAATGATTTATGGCGAGTTAGAAATAGCCTTCGATTGAGATTTGAAACATTTGCTTGCAGAATTTTGGAATGGAGGTGAATGGAGCAATTATGTGCACTCCTTGTGGTTTAGGCCACCTGGAGTAAAAACGGTGTGTATTTAAAAAACTTAAACAACACCAACTGAAAGAGGACAAAAATCTCTACCATTTACATATAAAATGTGTTTGTAAAGGTTAATTTTTATTTAAGAAAACTAAAGTATTTTAGCAAGTATCAACAAGACTGAGCTTACTCGAAGTTAGAGTGGGCGATGACATCACCACTCTAGGGGCCCCCATCGAGAAAAAATTTTAAGCTTTTTTTGGGAGATTTACATGATTTTTAGGGAAACCGCTGGTCAAATCGCTCCGAAAAGACATAGCAACAAACTACATAACAGCTTTGAGGTGTGTGGAAAGCTTCGTGACAGTAGCTCGAACGGGCTAGGAGGAGATGACGGTAGAATTTTTTTTTTTAAGAAACGGAAGAAGAAGAATAATAAGTTTAAGTGCAATATCAATATGTTGGCTTTGCAAGCAAGCCAACATAATAACTAGATTTTAAAGTTTGCACGCAAACTTCGATGTTGGCTTGTGTTGGTGCCGTTAATACCTATTTTTTTAAATGTTGTCAGTTCCGCAACAATAACATAATCCAACCCCCATGTCTCTATCATTCTCATAAGCTGAGATAGGTACATGCAAAATTGGTTGCTATGGTAACCAGTCTGGTTGCTATGGAGGTGTCAGTGACCTAACATATTGTTCCCCATGTCAACACGAGTAAAATACACCAACCCCCATGTCTCTATGACTTTCGTAAGCTGAGATAGAGATACGCCATATTGGTTGCTATGGTAACAGTGTGGTTGCTATGGAGGGGTCGCTGACCTAATATATTGTTCCCCATATGAATACGAGTAAATTACAGCACCCCCCAAGTCTCTATGATTTTCCTGAGCTGAGATAGGTACATGCAAAATTGGTTGCTATGGTAACCAGTCTGGTTACTATGGAGGGGTCAGTGACCTAACACATTGTTCCCCATGTCAATACATCAACCCCATGTCTCTATGACTTTCCAAAGCTGAGATAGAGCTGCGCCATATTGGTTGCTATGGTCACCAGTTTGGTTGCTATGGAGGGGTCGCTGACCTAATATATTGCTCCCCATATCTATACGGGTAAAATACAGCAACCCCCATCTCTCTATGATTTTCCTAAGCTGAGATAGGGACATGCCATATTGGTTGCTATGGTAACCAGTCTGGTTGCTATGGAGGGGTCAGTGACCTAACACATTGTTCCCCATGTCAATACATCAACCCCCATGTCTCTATGACTTTCCAAAGTTGAGATAGAGCTGCGCCATATTGGTTGCTATGGTAACCAGTTTGGTTGCTATGGAGGGGTCGCTGACCTAACATATTGCTCCCCATATCAATACGGGTAAAATACGGCAACCCCCATGTCTCTATGAGTTTCCTAAGCTGAGAGAGAGTCATGCCATATTGGTTGCTATGGTAACCAGTCTGGTTGCTATGGAGGAGTCATTGACATGATATAATGTTTCAGCTGTCAGTATGGGTGAAGCTTACCAACCCCCAAGTCTCTAGCATTTTCCTAACCCAAGATAGAGATATGCCAATTTAGTTGCTATGGTAAACAATTTGGTTGCTATGGAGGAGTCAGTGACATCATGTTGTAATCTACTTTACATTTAGAATAATATAAAGCAACCCCCATGTCTGTACTGTGTTCTGTTTAGAAGATATTTGACATCGAAAGTTATGTCAAAAAGTGGGTGTGGCTTAATTAATTTATGGTAATTCACAAGCAATGATTGGCTGGATAAGTGATTTGCTTCTTTAATACTAGTATGACTTTCCAGTGTCAATCAATTACAGAAGCTCTTTTACAATAGGATCTATGGGGTTCATGCTCCATTCATTTCAATGAGCCATTGAAAGTCTATGAGACACCTTTGACCTACTTATTTGAAATCAGCTGCACCTGCTGAGTTCAACTGCCAGATTTTCAAACGAGTCAGCTGCAGTTGGAAATTCAACTGTCAGATTTTCAAACGATGGCAAATCTGCTGGAGAAAGTCAGATTACCATGCCTCAAACAAATAAGGATTACGAAAGAAGGACCAGACATATTGAAATACTTTCTTGACTGTTAGAATCAGAAGATTTTAAGGAAGAGAATGGTATAAAATTTGTGAAGCTGTGATAAGGTTTTGAATGATTTATGGCGAGTTAGAAATAGCCTTCGATTGAGATTTGAAACATTTGCTGGCAGAAATTTTGAATGGAGGTGAATGGAGCAAATATGTGCACTCCTTGTGCTTTTGGCCACCTGGAGTAAAAACGGTGTGTTTTTAAAAAACTTAAACAACACCAACTGAAAGAGGACAAAAATCTCTACCATTTACATATAAAATGTGTGTGTAAAGGTTAATTTTTATTTAAGAAAACTAAAGTATTTTAGCAAGTATCAACAAGACTGAGCTTATTTGAAGCTAGAGTGGGCGATGACATCACCACTCTAGGGGCCCCCCATCGAGAAAAAATTTTAAGCTTTTTTGGGAGATTTACACGATTTTTAGGGAAACCGCTGGTCAAATCGGTCCGAAAAGACATAGCAACAAACCACATAACAGCTTTGAGGTGTGTGGAAAGTTTCGTGACAGTAGCTCAAACGGGCTAGGAGGAGATGACGGTAGAATTTTTTTTTTAAGAAACGGAAGAAGAAGAATAATAACTAGATTTTAAAGTTTGCACGCAAACTTCGATGTTGGCTTGCGTTGGTACCGTTAATACCTATTTTTTTTAATGTTGTCAATTCCGCAACAATAACATAATCCAACCCCCATGTCTCTATGATTCTCATAAGCTGATATAGGTACATGCAATATTGGTTGCTATGGTAACCAGTCTGGTTGCTATGGAGGTGTCAGTGACCCAACATATTGTTCCCCATGTCAACACGAGTAAAATACACCAACCCCCATGTCTCTATGACTTTCGTAAGCTGAGATAGAGATACGCCATATTGGTTGCTATGGTAACAGTGTGGTTGCTATGGAGGGGTCGCTGACCTAATATATTGTTCCCTATATGAATACGAGTAAATTACAGCAACCCCCATATCTCTATGATTTTCCTGAGCTGAGATAGGTACATGCAAAATTGGTTGCTATGGTAACCAGTCTGGTTGCTATGGAGGGGTCAGTGACCCAACACATTGTTCCCCATGTCAATACATCAACCCCCATGTCTCTATGACTTTCCAAAGCTGAGATAGAGCTGCGCCATATTGGCTGCTATGGTAACCAGTTTGGTTGCTATGGAGGGGTCGCTGACCTAATATATTGCTCCCCATATCTATACGGGTAAAATACAGCAAACCCCATCTCTCTATGATTTTCCTAAGCTGAGATAGAGACATGCCATATTGGGTGCTATGGTAACCAGTCTGGTTGCTATGGAGGTGTCATTAACATAATATGTTTCAGCTGTCAGTATGGGTGAAGCTTACCACCCCCCAAGTCTCTAGCATTTTCCTAAGCTAAGATAGAGATGTGGCTATATAGTTGCTATGGTAAACAATTTGGTTGCTATGGAGGAGTTAGTGACATCATGTTGTAATCTACTTTTCATTTAGAATAATATAAAGCAACCCCCATGTCTCTACTGTGTTCCGTTTAGAAGATATTTGACATTGAAAGTTATGTCAAAAAGTGGGTGTGGCTTAATTAATTTATGTTAATTCAGAAGCAATGATGGGCTGGATAAGTAATTTGCTTCCTTAATGCTTGTATGACTTTCCAGTGTCAATCAATTACAGAAGCTCTTTTACATTAGGATCTATGGGGTTCATGCTCCATTCATTCCAATGGGCCATTGAAAGTCAATGAGACACCTTTGACCTACTTATTTGAAATCAGCTTGCACCTGGAGTTATCAACCGCCAGATTTTCAAACGAGTCAGCTGACTCAACTGTCAGATTTTCAAACGATGGCAAATCTGCTGGAGAAAATCCGATTTCCATGCCTCAAACAAATAAAGATTATAGAAGAACCGTAAGACATATCGAAATGATTCTTTCTTTGTAAGAAGCAGAAGACCCTAACGAAGAGAATGCTGTAATTTTTGTGAAGGTGTGATTAGAAATAAAAAATTATGGCGAGCTACAAATAGCCTTCATTTGATTCTGTGCAACTGCTCATTTTAGAGAAATCATACCCTCAAACAAATAAACATTACGAAAGAATGAACAGAGGTATTGAAATATTTCTTTTACTGTTAGAATCCCAAGATTTTAAGGAAGAGAATGGTGTAAATTTTGTGTAGCTGTGATAAAGTTTGAATGATTTATGGCGAGTTAAAAATAGCCTGCGATTGAGATTTTAAACAGAGTCCACCAGATTTTTTTTTTTTTTTTGAATGGAGCAATTATGTGCACTCCTTGTGGTTTAGGCCACCTGGAGTAAAAGCCGTGTGTTTTTTTAAAATGAAAACAGCACCAACTGAAAGAGGACAAAAATCTCTACCATTTAGATATAAAATGTGTGTGTAAAGGTTAATTTTAGTTGAGAAAACATTGCAAGTATCAACAAGACTGAGCTTGCTCAAAGTTAGAGTGAGCGATGACATCACCACTCTAGGGCTCCCATAGGGAATGACTTGGGCGATTTTTGGGCCGAAATTCGCAATTTTTACGGAAACCGCTGATCAAATCGGTCCCAAGAGATATAGCAACAAACTACATAACAGCTTTGAGGTGTGTTGAAAGTTTCGTGGCTGTAGCTCGAACGGGCTGGGAGGAGTAGTGTTGAGAATTTTTGTCAGAAGAAAAGAGAAGAAGAACTAGATTTTAAAGTTTGCACGCAAACTTCGATGTTGGCTTGCGTTGGTACCGTTAATACCTTTTTTTTTTAAATGTTGTCAATTCCGCAACAATAACATAATCCAACCCTCATGTCTCTATGATTCTCAAAGGCTGAGATAGGTACATGCAAAATTGGTTGCTATGGTAACCAGTCTGGTTGCTATGGAGGGGTCAGTGACCTAACATATTGTTCCCCATGTCAACACGAGTAAAATACACCAACCCCCATGTCTCTATGACTTTCGTAAGCCGAGATAGAGATACGCCATATTGGTTGCTATGGTAACAGTGTGGTTGCTATGGAGGGGTCGCTGACCTAATATATTGTTCCCCATATGAATACCAGTAAATTACAGCAACCCCCATGTCTCTATGATTTTCCTGAGCTGAGATAGGTACATGCAAAATTGGTTGCTATGGTAACCAGTCTGGTTGCTATGGAGGGGTCAGTGACCTAACACATTGTTCCCCATGTCAACACATCAACCCCCATGTCTCTATGACTTTCCAAAGCTGAGATAGAGCTGCGCCATATTGGTTGCTATGGTAACCAGTTTGGTTGCTATGGAGGGGTCGCAGACCTAATATATTGCTCCCCATATCTATACGGGTAAAATACAGCAACCCCCATCTCTCTATGATTTTCCTAAGCTGAGATAGAGACATGCCATATTGGTTGCTATGGTAACCAGTCTGGTTGCTATGGAGGTGTCATTAACATAATATGTTTCAGCTGTCAGTATGGGTAAAGCTTACCAGCCCCCAAGTCTCTAGCATTTTCCTAAGCTAAGATAGAGATGTGGCAATATAGTTGCTATGGTAAACAATTTGGTTGCTATGGAGGAGTTAGTGACATCATGTTGTAATCTACTTTCCATTTAGACTAATATAAAGCAACCCCCATGTCTCTACTGTGTTCCGTTCAGAAGATATTTGACTTTGAAAGTTATGTCAAAAAGTGGGTGTGGCTTAATTAATTTATGTTAATTCACAAGCAATGATGGGCTGGATAAGCAATTTGCTTCCTTAATGCTGGTATGACTTTCCAGTGTCAATCAATTACAGAAGTTCTTTCACAAAAGGATCTATGGGATTCATGCTCCATTCATTTAAATGGGCCATTGAAAGTCTATGAGACACCTTTGACCTACTTATTTGAAATCAGCTGCACCTGCTGGAGTTATCAACTGTCAGATTTTCAAACGAATCAGCTGCAGCTGGAAAGTCAACTGTCAGATTTTTAAACGATGGCAAATCTGCTGGAGAAAATCAGATTTCCATGCCTCAAACAAATAAAGATTATAGAAGAACCGTAAGACATATCGAAATGATTCTTTCTTTGTCAGAAGCAGAAGACCCTAACGAAGAGAATGCTGTAATTTTTGTGAAGGTGTGATTAGAAATAAAAAAATTATGGCGAGCTACAAATAGCCTTCATTTGATTCTGTGCAACTGCTCATTTCAGAGAAATCCATACCCTCAAACAAACAAGGATTACGAAAGAATGACCAGAGTTATTGAAATATTTCTTTTACTGTTAGAATCCCAAGATTTTAAGGAAGAGAATGGTGTAAATTTTGTAAAGCTGTGATAAAGTTTGAATGATTTATGGCGAGTTAAAAATAGCCTGCGATTGAGATTTTAAACAGAATCCACCAGAATTTTTGAATGGAGGTGAATGGAGCAATTATGTGCACTCCTTGTGGTTTAGGCCACCTGGAGTAAAAACCGTGTGTTTTTAAAAAATGAAAACAGCACCAACTGAAAGAGGACAAAAATCTCTATCATTTAGATATAAAATGTGTGTGTAAAGGTTAATTTTTAGTTGAGAAAACAGTGCAAGTAGCAACAAGACTGAGCTTGCTCAAAGTTAGAGTGAGCGATGACATCACCACTCTAGGGCTCCCATAGGGAATGACTTGGGCGATTTTTGGGCCAAAATTCGCGATTTTTACGGAAACCGCTGGTCAAATCGTTCCGAAAAGACATAGCAACAAACTACATAACAGCTTTGAGGTGTGTGGAAAGTTTCGTGACTGTAGCTCGAACGGGCTAGGAGGAGTTGACGGTAGTTTTTTTTGTTCTAAGAAGAAGAAGAAGAATAAGAAGAAGAAGAATAACTAGATTTTAAAGTTTGCACGCAAACTTCGATGTTGGCTTGCGTTGGTACCGTTAATACCTTTTTTTTTAAATGTTGTCAATTCCGCAACAATAATATAATCCAACCCCCATGTCTCTATGATTCTCATAAGCTGAGATAGGTACATGCAAAATTGGTTGCTATGGTAACCAGTCTGGTTGCTATGGAGGGGTCAGTGATCTAACATATTGTTCCTCATGTCAACACAAGTAAAATACACCAACCCCCATGTCTCTATGACTTTCGTAAGCTGAGATAGAGATACGCCATATTGGTTGCTATGGTAACAGTGTGGTTGCTATGGAGGGGTCGCTGACCTAATATATTGTTCCCCATATGAATACGAGTAAATTACAGCAACCCCATGTCTCTATGATTTTCCTGAGCTGAGATAGGTACATGCAAAATTGGTTGCTATGGTAACCAGTCTGGTTGCTATGGAGGGGTCAGTGACTTAACACATTGTTCCCCATGTCAATACATCAACCCCCATGTCTCTATGACTCTCCAAAGCTGAGATAGAGCTGCGCCATATTGGTTGCTATGGTAACCAGTTTGGTTGCTATGGAGGGGTCGCTGAGCTAATATATTGCTCCCCATATCTATACGGGTAAAATACAGCAACCCCCATCCCTCTATGATTTTCCTAAGCTGAGATAGAGACATGCCATATTGGTTGCTATGGTAACCAGTCTGGTTGCTATGGAGGGGTCAGTGACCTAACACATTGTTCCCCATGTCAATACATCAACCCCCATGTCTCTATGACTTTCCAAAGCTGAGATAGAGCTGCGCCATATTGGTTGCTATGGTAACCAGTCTGGTTGCTATGGAGAGGTCGCTGACCTAACATATTGTTCCCCATATCAATACGGGTAAAATACGGCAACCCCCATGTCTCTATGATTTTCCTAAGCTGAGAGAGAGTCATGCCATATTGTTTGCTATGGTAACCAGTCTGGTTGCTATGGAGGTGTCATTGACATGATATAATGTTTCAGCTGTCAGTATGGGTGAAGCTTACCAACCCCAGAGTCTCTAGCATTTTCCTAACCGAAGATAGAGATATGCCAATTTAGTTGCTATGGTAAACAATTTGGTTGCTATGGAGGAGTCAGTGACATCATGTTGTAATCTACTTTACATTTACAATAATATACAGCAACCCCCATGTCTCTACTGTGTTCCGTTTAGAAGATATTTGACATTGAAAGTTATGTCAAAAAGTGGGTGTGGCTTAATTAATTTATGTTAATTCACAAGCAATGATGGGCTGGATAAGTAATTTGCTTCCTTAATGCTTGTATGACTTTCCAGTGTCAATCAATTACAGAAGCTCTTTACATTAGGATCTATGGGGTTCATGCTCCATTCATTTCAATGGGCCATTTAAAGTCAATGAGACACCTTTGACCTACTTATTTGAAATCAGCTTGCACCTGGAGATATCAACTGCCAGATTTTCAAACGAGTCAGCTGACTCAACTGTCAGATTTTCAAACGATGGCAAATCTGCTGGAGAAAATCCGATTTCCATGCCTCAAACAAATAAAGATTATAGAAGAACCGTAAGACATATCGAAATGATTCTTTCTTTGTAAGAAGCAGAAGACCCTAACGAAGAGAATGCTGTAATTTTTGTGAAGGTGTGATTAGAAATAAAAAAAATTATGGCGAGCTACAAATAGCCTTCATTTGATTCTGTGCAACTGCTCATTTTAGAGAAATCCATACCCTCAAACAAATAAACATTACGAAAGAATGAACAGAGGTATTGAAATATTTCTTTTACTGTTAGAATCCCAAGATTTTAAGGAAGAGAATGGTGTAAATTTTGTGAAGCTGTGATAAAGTGTGAATGATTTATGGCGAGTTAAAAATAGCCTGCGACTGAGATTTTAAACAGAATCCACCAGAATTTTTGAATGGAGGTGAATGGAGCAATTAAGTGCACTCCTTGTGGTTTAGGCCACCTGGAGTAAAAACCGTGTGTTTTTTAAAAACGAAAACAGCACCAACTGAAAGAGGACAAAAATCTCTACCATTTAGGTATAAAATGTGTGTGTAAAGGTTAATTTTTAGTTGAGAAAACAGTGCAAGTAGCAACTAGATTTTAAAGTTTGCACGCAAACTTCGATGTTGGCTTGCGTTGGTACCGTTAATACCTATTTTTTTAAATGTTGGCAATTCTGCAACAATAACATAATCCAACCCCCATGTCTCTATGATTCTCATAAGCTGAGATAGGTATTTGCAAGATTGGTTGCTATGGTAACCAGTCTGGTTGCTATGGAGGGGTCTGTGACCTAAGATATTGTTCCCCATGTCATTACGAGTAAAATACATCAACCCCCATGTCTCTATGACTTTCCTAATCTGAGATAGAGATGCGCCATATTGGTTGCTATGGTAACCTGTCTGGTTGCTATGGAGGGGTCAGTGACCTAACATATTGTTCCCCATGTCAATACGAGTAAAATACATCAACCCCCATGTCTCTATGATTTTCCTGAGCTGAGATAGGTACATGCAAAATTGGTTGCTATGGTAACCAGTCTGGTTGCTGTGGAGGGGTCGGTGACCTAACACATTGTTCCCCATGTCAATACATCAACCCCCATGTCTCTATGACTTTCCAAAGCTGAGATAGAGCTGCGCCATATTGGTTGCTATGGTAACCAGTTTGGTTGCTATGGAGGCGTCGCTGACCTAATATATTGCTCCCCATATCTATACGGGTAAAATACAGCAACCCCCATCTCTCTATGATTTTCCTAAGCTGAGATAGAGACATGCCAAATTGGTTGCTATGGTAACCAGTCTGGTTGCTATGGAGGTGTCATTAACATAATATAATGTTTCAGCTGTCAGTATGGGTGCAGCTTACCAACCCCCAAGTCTCTAGCATTTTCCTAAGCTAAGATAGAGATGTGGCAATATAGTTGCTATGGTAAACAATTTGGTTGCTATGGAGGAGTTAGTGACATCATGTTGTAATCTACTTTCCATTTAGACTAATATAAAGCAACCCCCATGTCTCTACTGTGTTCCGTTTAGAAGATATTTGACATTGAAAGTTATGTCAAAAAGTGGGTGTGGCTTAATTAATTTATGTTAAATCACAAGCAATGATTGGCTGGATAAGTGATTTGCTTCCTTAATGCTAGTATGACTTTCCAGTGTCAATCAATTACAGAAGCTCTTTCACAACAGGATCTATGGGATTCATGCTCCATTCATTTCAATGGGCCATTGAAAGTCAATGAGACACCTTTGACCTACTTATTTGAAATGAGCTGCACCTGGAGTTATCAACTGCCAGATTTTCAAACGAATCAGCTGCAGCTGGAAAGTCAACTGTCAGATATTCAAACGAAGGCAAGTCTGCTGGAGAAAATCCGATTTCCATGCCTCAAACAAATAAAGATTATAGAAGAACCGTAAGACATATCGAAATGATTCTTTCTTTGTCAGAAGCAGAAGACCCTAACGAAGAGAATGCTGTAATTTTTGTGAAGTTGTGATTAGAAATAAAAAAATTATGGCGAGCTACAAATAGCCTTCATTTGATTCTGTGCAACTGCTCATTTCAGAGAAATCCATACCCTCAAACAAATAAGGATTACGAAAGAATGACCAGAGGTATTGAAATATTTCTTTTACTGTTAGAATCCCAAGATTTTAAGGAAGAGAATGGTGTAAATTTTGTGAAGCTGTGATAAAGTGTGAATGATTTATGGCGAGTTAAAAATAGCCTGCGACTGAGATTTTAAACAGAATCCACCTGAATTTTTGAATGGAGGTGAATGGAGCAATTATGTGCACTCCTTGTGGTTTAGGCCACCTGGAGTAAAAACCGTGTGTTTTTAAAAATGAAAACAGCACCAACTGAAAGAGGACAAAAATCTCTACCATTTAGATATAAAATGTGTGTGTAATGGTTAATTTTTAGTTGAGAAAACAGTGCAAGTAGCAACAAGACTGAGCTTGCTCAAAGTTAGAGTGAGCGATGACATCACCACTTTAGGGCTCCCATAGGGAATGACTTGGGCGATTTTTGGGCCGAAATTCGCGATTTTTACGGAAACCGCTGGTCAAATCGGTCCAAAAAGACATAGCAACAAACTACA
>SRMA01024647.1:0-15882 GCA_007224835.1 Danionella cerebrum | reverse complement strand
ATGTCAATGACCCTCCATAGCAACCATAATGGTAACCATAGCAACCTGATTGACACATATCTATCTCAGCTTAGGAAAATGCTAGAGACATGGGGGTGAGTTTGTTTCACTAATAGCGACCCCGGGAACATTCATTGAGGTACCTGACCCTCCATAGCAACCATACTGGTTACCATAGCAACCCAGTTGACACATCTCTATCTCAGATTTGGAAAACGACAGAGACACAGGAGTTGGTCTAAATGACTTGTAGTCACACAGGGAACATCATATAATGTCACTTACCCCTCCATAGCAACCATACTGGTTACCATAGCAACCAAATTGACACATCTCTATCTCAGTTTAGGAAAATGAGAGAGACACGGGAGTTGGTCTAAATGACTTGTAGTCACACAGGGAACATTATATAATGTCACTTACCCCTCTATAGCAACCATACTGGTTACCATAGCAACCAAATTGACACACCTCTATCTCAGCTTAGGAAAATGCTAGAGACACAGGAGTTGGTCCAAATGACTTGTAGTAACACAGGGAACACTATATAGTGTCACTGACCCCTCCATAGCAACCATACTGGTTACCATAGCAACCAAATTGACACATCTCTATCTCAGCTTGGGAAAATAAGAGAGATACGGGAGTTTATCTAAATGACTTGTAGTCACACAGGGAACATTATATATTGTCACTGACCCCTCCATAGCAACCATACTGGTTACCATAGCAACCGAATTGAGAAATCTCTATTTCTGCTTTGGAAAATGAGAGAGACATGGGAGTTGGTCTCAATGACTTGTAGTAACACTAGGAACATTATATAATGTCACTGACCCCTCCATAGCAACCATACTGGTTACCATAGCAACCAAATTGACACATCTCTATCTCAGCTTAGGAAAATGAGGGAGACACGGGAGTTGGTCTAAATGACTTGTAGTCACACAGGGAACATTATATAATGTCACTGACCCCTCCATAGCAGCCATACTGGTTACCATAGCAACCAAATTGACACATCTCTATCTCAGCTTAGTAAATCGAGAGAGACACTGGAGTGGGTCTAAATGACTTGTAGTCACACAGGGAACATTATATAATGTCACTGACCCCTCAATAGCAACCATACTGGTTACCATAGCAACCAAATTGGCATATCCCTATATCAGCTTTGGAAAATGCTAGAGACATTGGGGTTGTTTTGTTTCACTCATAGTGACACTGGGAACAATCTATTATTTAAATGACCTGTCCTGAGCGACCAGATTTTTTACCACAGCAACGCAATTGCCATATCTTTATCTTAGGTTAGGAAAATGCTAGACAGAATTTCAACTTACTTATAACTTTCAGCTTCCACTTTAAACTTTTGACACTTTAAACTTTCAAAAGTTTCACCTTCAGCTTCCACTTTATATTTTTGACACTTTCAACTTTACAATGCTTCACCTTTCAACTTTATACGTTTTCAACTTTAGAATGTTTCACATTTCAGCCTCCACTTTCAACTTTTGATATTTTCAACTTTACAATGTTTCACCTTTCAGCTTCCACTTTCAAATTTTGACACTTTCAACTTTCTAATATTTTAACATTCAGCTTCCACTTTCAACTTTACATATTTCAACTTTACAATGTTTCAGCTTCAGCTTTCAAATTTTGACACTTTTCAAATTACAGTGTTTCACCTTTTAGCTTCAACTTTCAACTTTTGACACTTTTAACTTCCTAATGTTTCCCCGTTCAGCCAAGGAGTTCAGCAATTTTAAGCATTCTCTTTCAGCTCTCTGCATTCACACGCATTTTCCGCAAGGAAATGCACTTTCTAGTTATTATTCTTATTCCCCCCCCTTTTTCCGGAGCCTACTACTTCAGCATACTTTGCCCTAGAAACACCATTCAAACGTCAAAACGTACAGCTTTTTTTGCTCTATGTTGCTCGTATACAGCTTTTTGATATCTTTTATACTTTTTATAAAATTTAACTTTATTTAAAATATTTTTCCCATTGAAATGAATGGGGAGACTCTTCAAATCTCTTTAAATCTTCAGCTTTTTTTCAACCTTCATAACTTCAGCATACTTTCAGCTAGAGCAATCATTCAAATTTTAAACAATTCAACACATTTTCAGCTTTTAAAAGCTCTTTTCAGCTTTTACATATCTTTTACAGATTTTAATAAATCACAGTTTAAGTTTAATAAAGAATTTGGATTTTGACCTAATTCTGCTCCACTCTAGCTTCCACTCTAATTTTTCACATCTCAAACTTCTTCATCTTTTCCTCTCTCCCAAACTAAACTTTACCCTTTATGCACAAAATTTATATTAAAGTAGTAGAGAAATTTGTCCTCTTTCCAAAGATGCAGTTGTTTTTTTCATATGACCTACGATTTTTAAACTAGGAGGGCTAAACCTTAACGAGGGAAGAAAATTGCTCCATTAAGATCAATGCATTTCACCCAAATGATACTGCTTGAAAATTATACATTAAGGCTTTTTTTATCTCGCCATAACTCCTAAAATTTTTCACATATCGTTATCAAATTTACATTATAGTCTTCATTGAAGTCTTCCGCTTCTCACAAAGAAAGAATCATCTCGATATGTCTTACGGTTCTTCTGTAATGTTTATTTGTTTGAGGCATGGTCAAAATCTGAGAAATGTCTCCTTGATTCAAAAAGTGGCAGTTGGAGCCAGCTGGGCCTAATTTGAATACTGAAATTTGATTGGCTAAGGCTGCCCCATAGACTTAGAATGGGCCATAGAGATGCATTGCTCCCATTCATTTCAATGGGGCTATTGATTCCCATATGATCCTAATGTAAATGTGCTTTTGTAATTGGTTCATAATGGAGATTCAAAGCAACATTGAGGATGCATATAACTAATCCAGCCAATCATTGCTCATGATTTAACATAAATTCATCAAGCCACGCCCACTTTTCAACATCATTTTTGAATGTCAAATATCTTCTAAGTGGAACATCGTAGAGACATGGGAGTTGCTTTATATTGATCTAAGTTGAATGTAGATTAGAACATGATGTCACCAATTCATCCATAGCAACCAGATTAATTTCCATAGCAACCCAATTGACACATATCTATCTCAGCCCAGGTAAATGCTAGAGACACAGGAGTTGGTCTAATTGACTTATAGTCACACAGGAACCATTATATAATGTCAATGACCCCTCCATAGCAACCATAATGGTTACCATAGCAACCTGATTGACACATCTCTATCTCAGCTTAGGAAAATGCTAGAGACATGGGGGTGAGTTTGTTTCACTAATAGCGACCCCGGGAACATTCATTGAGGTACCTGACCCTCCATAGCAACCATACTGGCTACCATAGCAACCCAGTTGACACATTTCTATCTCAGATTTGGAAAACGACAGACACACAGGAGTTGGTCTAAATGACTTGTAGTCACACAGGGAACATTATATAATGTCACTGACTCCTCCATAGCAACCATACTGTTACCATAGCAACCAAAATGACACATCTCTATCTCAGCTTAGTAAAATGAGAGAGACACAGGAGTGGGTCTAAATGACTTGTAGTCACACAGGAACATTATATAATGTCACTGACCCCTCCATAGCAACCATACTGGTTACCATAGCAACCAAATTGACACATCTCTATCTCAGCTTAGGAAAATAAGAGCGATATGTGAGTTTATCTAAATGACTTGTAGTCACACAGGGAACATTATATAATGTCACTGACCCCTCCATAGCCACCATACTGGTCACCATAGCAACCGCATTGAGACATCTCTATTTCTGCTTTGGAAAATGAGAGAGACATGGGAGTTGGTCTAAATGACTTGTAGTCACACAGGGAACATTATATAATGTCACTGACTCCTCCACAGCAACCATACTGGTTACCATAGCAACCAAAATGACACATCTCTATCTCAGCTTAGTAAAATGAGAGAGACACTGGAGTGGGTCTAAATGACTTGTAGTCACACAGGGAACATTATATAATGTCACTGACTCCTCCATAGCAACCATACTGGTTACCATAGCAACCAAAATGACACATCTCTATCTCAGCTTAGTAAAATGAGAGAGACACTCGAGTGGGTCTAAATGACTTGTAGTCACACAGGAAACATTATATAATGTCACATACCCCTCCATAGCAACCATTCTGGTTACCATAGCAACCAAATTGACACATCTCTATCTCTGCTTAGGAAAATGAGAGAGACACGGGAGTTGGTCTAAATGACTTGTAGTCACACAGGGAACATTATATAATGTCACTGACCCCTCCATAGCAACCATACTGGTTACCATAGCAACCAAATTGGCATATCCCTATATCAGCTTTGGAAAATGCTAGAGACATGGGGGTTGTTTTGTTTCACTCATAGTGACACTGGGAACAATCTATTATGTAAATGACCTGTCCAGAGCGACCAGACTTTTTACCACAGCAACGCAATTGCCATATCTTTATCTTAGGTTAGGAAAATGCTACACAGAATTTCAACATATGTATATTACACGTTTCAGCTTCCACTTTCAACTTTTGACACTTTCATCTTTCAAAAGTTTCACCTTCAGCTTCCACTTTCTATTTTTGACACTTTCAACTTTACAATGCTTCACCTTTCAACTTTATACGCTTTCAACTTTAAAATGTTTCACCTTTCAGCCTCCACTTTTAACTTTTGATATTTTCAACTTTACAATGCTTCACCTTTCAACTTTATACGTTTTCAACTTTAACATGTTTCACCTTTCAGCCTCCACTTTCAACTTTTGATATTTTCAACTTTACAATGTTTCACCTTTCAGCTTCCACTTTCAACTTTTGACACTTTCAACTTTCTAATATTTTAACATTCAGCTTCCACTTTCAACTTTACATATTTCAACTTTACAATGTTTCAGCTTCAGCTTTCAAATTTTGACACTTTTCAAATTACAGTGTTTCACCTTTTAGCTTCAACTTTCAACTTTTGACACTTTTAACTTTCTAATGTTTCACCGTTCAGCCAAGGAATTCAGCAATTTTAAGCATTCTCTTTCAGCTCTCTGCATTCACACGCATTTTCCGCTAGGAAATGCACTTTCTAGTTATTTTTTTTATTCTTATTCCCCCCCCTTTTTCCGGAGCCTACTACTTCAGCATACTTTGCCCTAGAAACACCATTCAAACGTCAAAACGTACAGCTTTTTTTGCTCTATGTTGCTCGTATACAGCTTTTTGATATCTTTTATACTTTTTATAAAATTTAACTTTATTTAAAATATTTTTCCCATTGAAATGAATGGGGAGACTTTTCAAATCTCTTTAAATCTTCAGCTTTTTTTCAAACTTCATAACTTCAGCATACTTTCAGCTAGAGCAATCATTCAAATTTTAAACAATTCAACACATTTTCAGCTTTTAAAAGCTCTTTTCAGCTTTTACATATCTTTTACAGATTTTAATTAATCGCAGTTTAAGTTTAATGAAGAATTTGGATTTTTACCTAATTCTGCTCCACTCTAGCTTACATTCTAATTTTTCACATCTCAAACTTCTTCATCAATTCCTCTCTCCTAAACTAAACTTTACCCTTTATGGACAAATTTTATATTAAAGTGGTAGAGAAATTCGTCCTCTTTCCAAAGATGCAGTTGTTTCTTTCATATGACCTACGGTTTTTAAACTAGGAGGGCTAAACCTTAACGAGGGAAGCAAATTGCTCCATTAAGATAAATGCATTTCACCCAGAAAATAATGCTTGAAGGCTTTAAATTAAGGCTTTTTCTAACTCGCCATAACTAATAGAATTTTCCACATATCTTAAAATTTTTTACACCATAATCTTCATTGAGGCCTTCTGCTTCTCACAAAGAAAGAATCATCTCGATATGTCTTACGGTTCCTCTGTAATGTTTATTAGTTTTGAGGCATGGTCAACATCTGAGAAATGTCTCCTCGATTCAAAAAGTGGCAGTTGGAGGCAGCTGTTAATCAACTAATTTGAATAACGAAATTTGATTGGCTTAGCCTTCTCATAGACTTAGAATGGCCATAGAGATGCATTGCTGCCATTCATTTCAATGGGGCAATTGATTCCCATACGATCCTATTGTAAAATAGCTTTTGTAATTGGTTCACAATGGAGATTCAAAGCAACATTGAGGATGCATATAACTAATCCAGCCAATCATTGCTTATGATTTAACAAAAATTCATCAAGCCAAGCCCACTTTTCAACATCATTTTTGAATGTCAAATATCTTCTAAGTGGAACATCGTAGAGACATGGGAGTTGTTTTATATTGATCTAAGTTAAATGTAGATTAAACATGATGTCACCAACTCATCCATAGCAACCAAATTATTTACCATAGCAACCAAATTGACACTTCTCTATCTCAGCCTAGGAAAATGCCAGAGACACAGGAGTTGGTCTAATTGACTTGTAGTCACACAGGGAACATTATATAATGTCAATGACCCCTCCATAGCAACCATACTGGTAACCATAGCAACCCAAATGACACATCTCTATCTCAGCTTAGGGAAACGAGAGAGACACGGGAGTTGGTCTAAATGACTTGTAGTCACACAGGGAACAACATATAATGTCACTGACCCCTCCATAGCAACCATACTGGTTACCATAGCAACCAAATTGACACATCTCTATCTCAGCTTAGAAAAATGAGAGACATGGGAGTTGGTCTAAATGACTTTTAGTCACTCAGGGAACATTATATAATGTCACTGACCCCTCCATAGCAACCATACTGGTTACCATAGCAACCAAATTGACACATTTCTATCTCAGCTTAGGGAAACGAGAGAGACACAGAGTTGGTCTAAATGACTTGTAGTCACACAGGGAACATTATATAATGTCACATACCCCTCCATAGCAACCATACTGGTTACTATAGCAACCAAATTGACACATCTCTCCCTCAGCTTAGGAAAATAAGAGAGACACGGGAGTTGGTCTAAATGACTTGTAGTCACACAGGGAACATTATATAATGTCACTTACCCCTCCATAGCAACCATACTGATTACCATAGCAACCAAATTGACACATCTCTATCTCAGCTTTAGAAAATAGAGACTAGGGGGTTGTTTTGTTTGACTCATAGTGACACAGGAAACATTAGATAATGTCAATGACATTTCCATAGCAACCATAATAGTTATCATAGCAACCCAATTGGCATATCTCTTACTCAGCTCAGGGAAACCTTAGAGACATGGGGGCTGATTCATTTCCCTCAGAGTGACACTGGGAACATTCTATTATGTAAATGACCTGTCCAGAGCAACCAGACGTTTTTTACCATAGCAACGCAATTGGCATATATTTATCTTAGGTTAGGAAAATGCTAGACAGAATTTCATCTTACTAATATTATATCGTTCAGCTTCCACTTTCAACTTTTGACACTTTCAACTTTCAAATGTTTCACCTTTAGCTTCCACTTTCAACTTTCAAATGTTTCACCTTTAGCTTCCACTTTCTACTTTTGACACTTTCAACTTTACAATGCTTCTCCTTTCAACTTTATAAGCTTTCAACTTTATAATGTTTCACCTTTCAGCTTCACTTTTCAACTTTTGAAACTTCCAACTTTCAAATCTTTCACCTTTCAGCTTCACTTTTCAACTTTTGAAACTTTCAACTTTCAAATATTTTACCTTTCAGCTTCACCTTTCAACTTTAGATTTTTTTCAGATACTTTCAGCCTGCTTTCATTTTCAGCTCTCTGCATTCACACGCATTTTCCGCTAGGAAATGCATATTCTAGTTAGTGTGAATGCAGAGGCATTCACACTATTGTTATCCTACGTATTTATTATTATTATTTTTATTGTTCTCCCACTCTTCGACGGCTAACTACTTCCGCATACTTTAAGCTAGAAACACCATTCAAACATCAAAATGTTCAGCTTCTTTTGGAATCGATTGCTCGTATTTTTCTTATTAAAATGTTTTATACTTTTTATAAAATTTAACTTTATTTAAAATATTTTTTACCATTGAAATGAATGGGAAACACTTCAAATCTCTTTAAATCTTCAGCTTTTTTTCAACCTTCAAATCTTCAGCATACTTTAAGCTAGAGCAATCATTCAAATTTTAAACAATTCAGCACATTTACAGCTTTTAAAATATGTTTTCAGCTTTTTCATATCTTTTACAGATTTTTTATAAATTTAAGTTTAAGTTTAATAAAGAATTTGGATTTTGACCTAATTCTGCTCCACTCTAGCTTCCACTCTAATTTTTCTTATCTCAAACTTCTTCATCAATTCCTCTCTCCTAAACTAAACTTTACCCTTTATGCACAAAAATTATATTAAAGTAGTAGATAAATTTGTCCTCTTTCCAAAGATGCAGTTGTTTCTTTCATATGACCTACGGTTTTTAAACTAGGAGGGCTAAACCTTAACGAGGGAAGCAAATTGCTCCATTAAGATCAATGCATTTCACCCAGAAAATAATGCTTGAAGGTTTTAAATTAAGGCTTTTTCTAACTCGCCATAACTAATAGAATTTTCCACATATCTTAAAAAATTTTACACCATAATCTTCATTGAGGCCTTCTGCTTCTCACAAAGAAAGAATCATCTCGATATGTCTTACGGTTCTTCTGTAATGTTTATTTGTTTGAGGCATGGTCAAAATCTGAGAAAAGTCTCCTCGATTCAAAAAGTGGCAGTTGGAGGCAGCTGTTAATCAACTAATTTGAATAACGAAATTTGATTGGCTTAGCCTTCTCATAGACTCACAATGGGCCATAGAGATGCATTGCTGCCATTCAGTTCAATGGGGCAATTGATTCCCATATGATCCTATTATAAAATAACTTTTGTAATTGGTTTACAATGGAGAGTCATAGCAACATTAAGGATGCATATAACTAATCCAGCCAATCATTGCTAATGATTTAACATAAATTCATCAAGCCACGCCCACTTTTCAACATCATTTTTGAATGTCAAATATCTTCTAAGTGGAACATCGTAGAAACATGGGAGTTGTTTTATATTTATCTAAGTTGAATGTAGATTACAACATGATGTCAACAACTCATCCATAGCAACCAGATTAATTTCCATAGCAACCCAATTGACAAATCTTTTTCTCAGCCCAGGAAAATGTTAGAGACACAGGAGTTGGTCTAATTGACTTATAGTCACACAGGGAACATTATATAATGTCAATGACCCCTCCATAGCAACCATAATGGTTACCATAGCACCCTAATTGACACATATCTATCTCAGCTTAGGAAAATGCTAGAGACATGGGGGTGAGTTTGTTTCACTAATGGCGACCCTGGGAACATTCATTGAGGTACCTGACCCTCCATAGCAACCATACTGGTTACCATAGCAACCCAGTTGACACATCTCTATCTCAGCTTTGGAAAACGACAGAGACACAGGAGTTGGTCTAAATGACTTGTAGTCACACAGGAAACATCATATAATGTCACTGACCACTACATAGCAACCATACTGGTTACCATAGCAACCAAATTGACATATCTCTATCTCAGTTTAGGAAAATGAGAGAGACACGGGAGTTGGTCTAAATGACTTGTAGTCACACAGGGAACATTATATAATGTCACTTACCCTCCATAGCAACCATACTGGTTACCATAGCAACCAAATTGACACATCTCCATCTCAGCTTAGGAAAATGCTAGAGACACGGGAGTTGGTCTTAATGACTTGTAGTAACACAGGGAACACTATATAATGTCACTGACCCCTCCATAGCAACCATACTGGTTACCATAGCAACAAAATTGACACATCTCCATCTCAGCTTAGGAAAATAAGAGAGACACGGGAGTTTATCTAAATGACTTGTCACACAGGGAACATTATATAATGTCACTGACCCCTCCATAGCAACCATACTGGTTACCATAGCAACCCAGTTAACACATCTCTATCTCAGCTTAGGAAAATGAGAGAGACACGGGAGTTGGTCTAAATGACTTGTAGTCACACAGGGAACATTATATAATGTCACTGACCCCTCCATAGCAACCATACTGATTACCATAGCAACCAAATTGACACATCTCTATCTGAGTTTAGGAAAATGCTAGAGACACGGGAGTTGGTCTAAATGACTTGTAGTAACACAGGGAACACTATATAATGTCACTGACCCCTCCATAGCAACCGTACTGGTTACCATAGCAACCAAATTGACACATCTCTATCTCAGCTTAGGAAAATGAGAGAGACATGGGAGTTGGTCTAAATGACTTGTAGTAACACAGGGAACATTATATAATGTCACTGACCCCTCCATAGCAACCGTACTGGTTACCATAGCAACCGAATTGAGACATCTCTATTTCTGCTTTGGAAAATGAGAGAGACATGGGAGTTGGTCTAAATGACTTGTAGTAACACAGGGAACATTATATAATGTCATTGACCCCTCCATAGCAACCATACTGGTTACCATAGCAACCAAATTGACACATCTCTATCTCAGCTTAGGAAAATGCTAAAGACATGGGGGTTGGTGTAATTTTCTTGTAGTCACACAGAGATCAATTTATAATGTCAATAACCCCTCCATAGCAACCATACTGGTTACCATAGCAACCCATTTGACTCATCTCTATCTTAGCTTAGGGAAATGTGAGAGACACAGGAGTTGGTCTAATTGACTTGTAGTCACACAGAGATCAATATATAATGTCAATGACCCCTCCATAGCAACCATATTGGTTACCATAGCAACCAAATTGGCATATCTCTATATCAGCTTTGGAAAATGCTAGAGACATGGGGGTTGTTTTGTTTGACTCATAGTGACACAGGAAACATTAGATAATGTCAATGACATTTCCATAGCAACCATAATAGTTATCATAGCAACCCAATTGGCATATCTCTAACTCAGTTCAGGGAAATGCTAGAGACATGGGGGTTGATTCATTTCCCTCAGAGTGACACTGGGAACATTCTATTATGTAAATGACCTGTCCAGAGCAACCAGACTTTTTACCATAGCAACGAAATTGGCATATCTTTATCTTAGGTTAGGAAAATGCTAGACAGAATTTCATCTTACTAATATTATACCGTTCAGCTTCCACTTTCAACCTTTTACACTTACAACTTTCAATTGTATCACCTTAAGCTTCCACTTTCAACTTTTGACACTGTTCAACTTTCAAATGTTTTACCTTTTAGCTTCCACTTACTACTTTTGACCCTTTCAACTTTACAATGCTTCTCCTTTCAACTTTATACGTTTTCAACTTTATAATGTTTCACCTTTCGGCCTCCACTTTCAACTTTTGACACTTTCAGCTTTAAAATCTTTCACCTTTCAGCTTCACTTTTCAACTTTTGAAACTTCCGACTTTCAAATCTTTCACCTTTCAGCTTCACGTTTCAACTTTTGAAACTTTCAACTTTCAAATATTTTACCTTTCAGCTTCACCTTTCAACTTTAGATTTTTTTCAGATACTTTCAGCCTGCTTTCATTTTCAGCTCTCTGCATTCACACGCATTTTCCGCTAGGAAATGCATATTCTAGTTCTTCTTCTTCTTCTTATTCTTCTTCTTCTGACAAAAATTCTACCGTCAACTCCTCCTAGCCCGTTTGAGCTACAGGCACGAAACTTTCCACACACATCAAAGCTGTTCTGTAGATTTATGCTATATCTTTTCGGACCGATTTGACCAGCGGTTTCCGTAAAAATCGCGAATTTCGGCCCAAAAATCGGCCAAGTCATTCCCTATGGGGGCCCTAGAGTGGTGATGTCATCGCTCACTCTAACTTTGAGCAAGCTCAGGCTTGTTGCTACTTGCACTGTTTTCTCAACTAAAAATTAACCTTTACACACACATTTTATATCTAAATGGTAGAGATTTTTGTCCTCTTTCAGTTGGTGCTGTTTTCATTTTTAAAAAACACACGGTTTTTACTCCAGGTGGCCTAAACCACAAGGAGTGCACATAATTGCTCCATTCACCTCCATTCAAAAATTCTGGTGGATTCTGTTTAAAAATCTCAATCGCAGGCTATTTTTAACTCGCCATAAATCATTCAAACTTTATCACAGCTTCACAAAATTTACACCATTCTCTTCCTTAAAATCTTGGGATTCTAACAGTAAAAGAAATATTTCAATACCTCTGTTCATTCTTTCGTAATGCTTATTTGTTTGAGGGTATGGATTTCTCTAAAATGAGCAGTTGCACAGAATCAAATGAAGGCTATTTGTAGCTCGCCATAATTTTTTATTTCTAATCACACCTTCACAAAAATTACAGCATTCTCTTCGTTAGGGTCTTCTGCTTCTTACAAAGAAAGAATCATTTCGACATGTCTTACGGTTCTTCTATAATCTTTATTTGTTTGAGGCATGGAAATCGGATTTTCTCCAGCAGATTTGCCATCGTTTGAAAATCTGACAGTTGAGTCAGCTGACTCGTTTGAAAATCTGGCAGTTGATAACTCCAGGTGCAAGCTGCTCTCAAATAAGTAGGTCAAAGGTGTCTCATTGACTTTCAATGGCCCATTGAAATGAATGGAGCATGAACCCCATAGATCCTAATGTAAAAGAGCTTCTGTAATTGATTGACACTGGAAAGTCACACAAGCATTAAGGAAGCAAATTACTTATCCAGCCCATCATTGCTTGTGAATTAACATAAATTAATTAAGCCACACCCACTTTTGACATAACTTTCAATGTCAAATATCTTCTAAACGGAACACAGTAGAGACATGGGGGTTGCTTTATATTATTCTAAATGAAAAGTAGATTACAACATGATGTCACTAACTCCTCCATAGCAACCCAATTGTTTACTATAGCAACTATATAGCCACATCTCTATCTTAGCTTAGGAAAATGCTAGAGACTTGGGGGCTGGTAAGCTTCACCCATACCGACAGCTGAAACATATTATGTTAATGACACCTCCATAGCAACCAGACTGGTTACCATAGCAACCAATATGGCATGTCTCTATCTCAGCTCAGGAAAATCATAGAGAGATGGAGGCTGCTGTATTTTACCCGTATAGATATTGGGAGCAATATATTAGGTCAGCTCCCCCTCCATAGCAACCAAACTGGTTACCATAGCAACCAATATGGCGCAGCTCTATCTCAGCTTTGGAAAGTCATAGAGACATGGGGGTTGATGTATTGACATGGGGAACAATGTGTTAGGTCACTGACCCCTCCATAGCAACCAGACTGGTTACCATAGCAACCAATTTAGCATGTACCTATCTCAGCTCAGGAAAATCATAGAGACATGGGGGTTGCTGTAATTTACTTGTATTCATATGGGGAACAATATATTAGGTCAGCGACCCCTCCATAGCAACAACACTGTTACCATAGCAACCAATATGGCGTATCTCTATCTCAGCTTACGAAAGTCATAGAGACATGGGGGTTGGTGTATTTTACTCGTGTTGACATGAGGAACAATATGTTAGGTCACTTACCCCTCCATAGCAACCAGACTGGTTACCATAGCAACCACTTTTGCATGTAACTATCTCAGCTTATGAGAATCATAGAGACATGGGGGTTGGATTATGTTATTGTTGCGGAATTGACAACATTTAAAAAAATAGGTATTAACGGTACCAACGCAAGCCAACATCGAAGTTTGCGTGCAAACTTTAAAATCTAGTTCTTTTTCTTCTTCTTCTGAGCCAAATTTCAAATTGTATCTCCTCCTAGCCCGTTCGTGCTACAGCCACGAAACTTTCCACGGTCGTCCAAACTGTTCCCACTCGAGTTGCTATGTCTTTTCGAACCGATTGCACTCGCGGTTTCCCCAAAAATCATGAAATTCGCCCTAAAAAATCGGCCAAGTCATTCCCTATGGGAGCCCTAGAGTGGTGATGTCATCGCCTACTCTAACTTCGAGCAAGCTCAGTCTTGTTGATACTTGCACTGTTTTCTCTACTAAAAAGTAACCTTTACACACACATTTTATATCTAAATGGTAGAGATTTTTGTCCTCTTTCAGTTGGTGCTGTTTTCGTTTTAAAAAAACACACGGTTTTTACTCCAGGTGGCCTAAACCACAAGGAGTGCACATAATTGCTCCATTCAAAACAAAAAAAAAATTCTGGTGGATTCTGTTTAAAATCTCAATCGCAGGCTATTTTTAACTCGCCATAAATCATTCAAACTTTATCACAGCTTCACAAAATTTACACCATTCTCTTCCTTAAAATCTTGGGATTCTAACAGTAAAAGAAATATTTCAATACCTCTGGTCATTCTTTCGTAATCCTTATTTGTTTGAGGGTATGGATTTCTCTGAAATGAGCAATTGCACAGAATCAAATGAAGGCTATTTGTAGCTTGCCATAATTTTTTTATTTCTAATCACACCTTCACAAAATTTACACCATTCTCTTCCTTAAAATCTTGGGATTCTAACAGTAAAAGAAATATTTCAATACCTCCGGTCATTCTTTCGTAATCCTTATTTGTTTGAGGGTATGGATTTCTCTGAAAATGAGCAGTTGCACAGAATCAAATGAAGGCTATTTGTAGCTCGCCATAATTTTTTTATTTCTAATCACACCTTCATAAAAATTACAGCATTCTCTTCGTTAGGGTCTTCTGCTTCTGACAAAGAAAGAATCATTTCGATATGTCTTACGGTTTTTCTATAATCTTTATTTGTTTGAGGCATGGAAATCAGATTTTCTCCAGCAGATTTGCCATCGTTTAAAAATCTGACAGTTGAATTTCCAGCTGCAGCTGACTCGTTTGAAAATCTGACAGTTGATAACTCCAGCAGGTGCATCTGATTTCAAATAAGTAGGTCAAAGGTGTCTCATAGACTTTCAATGGCCCATTGAAATGAATGGAGCATGAATCCCATAGATCCTATTGTGAAAGAGCTTCTGTAATTGATTGACACTGGAAAGTCATGCCAGCATTAAGGAAGCAAATTACTTATCCAGCCAATCATTGCTTGTGAATTAACATAAAATAATTAAGCCACACCCACTTTTTGACATAACTTTCAAAGTCAAATATCTTCTGAACGGAACACAGTAGAGACATGGGGGTTGCTTTATATTAGTCTAAATGGAAAGTAGATTACAACATGATGTCACTAACTACTCCATAGCAACCAAATTGTTTACCATAGCAACTATATTGCCACATCTCTATCTTAGCTTAGAAAAATGCTAGAGACTTGGGGGCTGGTAAGCTGCACCCATACTGACAGCTGAAACATATTATGTTAATGACACCTCCATAGCAACCAGACTGGTTACCATAGCAACCAATATGGCATGTCTCTATCCCAGCCTAGGAAAATCATAGAGAGATGGGGGTTGCTGTATTTTACCCGTATAGATATTGGGAGCAATATATTAGGTCAGCTACCCCTCCATAGCAACCAAACTGGTTACCATAGCAACCAATATGGCGCAGCTTTATCTCAGCTTTGGAAAGTCATAGAGACATGGGGGTTGATGTATTGACATGGGGAACAATGTATGAGGTCACTGACCCCTCCATAGCAACCAGACTGGTTACCATAGCAACCAATTTTGCATGTACCTATCTCAGCTCAGGAAAATCATAGAGACATGGGGTTGCTGTAATTTACTCGTATTCATATGGGGAATAATATATTAAGTCAGCGACCCCTCCATAGCAACCACACTGTTACCATAGCAACCAATATGGCGTATCTCTATCTCAGCTTACGAAAGTCATAGAGACATGGGGTTGGTGTATTTTACTCGTGTTGACATGGGGAACAATATGTTAGGTCACTGACCCTCCATAGCAACCAGACTTGTTACCATAGCAACCAATTTTGCATGT
>SRMA01024645.1:0-11586 GCA_007224835.1 Danionella cerebrum | reverse complement strand
AGGAACATTATATAATGTCACTGACCCCTCCATAGCAACCATACTGGTTACCATAGCAACCAAATTGACACATCTCTATCTCAGCTTAGGAAAATGAGAGAGACACGGGAGTTGGTCTAAATGACTTGTAGTCACACAGGAACATTATATAATGTCACTGACCCCTCCATAGCAACCATACTGGTTACCATAGCAACCAAATTGGCATATCCCTATATCAGCTTTGGAAAATGCTAGAGACATGGGGGTTGTTTTGTTTCACTCATAGTGACACTGGGAACAATCTATTATGTAAATGACATGTCCAGAGCGACCAGACTTTTTACCACAGCAACGCAATTGCCATATCTTTATCTTAGGTTAGGAAAATGCTACACAGAATTTCAACATATGTATAATATACCTTTCAGCTTCCACTTTCAACTTTTGACACTTTCACCTTTCAAAAGTTTCACCTTCAGCTTCCACTTTCTATTTTTGACACTTTCAACTTTACAATGCTTCACCTTTCAACTTTATACGTTTTCAACTTTAAAATGTTTCACCTTTCAGCCTCCACTTTTAACTTTTGATATTTTCAAGTTTACAATGCTTCACCTTTCAACTTTATACGTTTTCAACTTTAGAATGTTTCACCTTTCAGCCTCCACTTTTAACTTTTGATATTTTCAACTTTACAATGTTTCACCTTTCAGCTTCCACTTTCAACTTTTGACACTTTCAACTTTCTAATATTTTAACATTCAGCTTCCACTTTCAACTTTACATATTTCAACTTTACAATGTTTCAGCTTCAGCTTTCAAATTTTGACACTTTTCAAATTACAGTGTTTCACCTTTTAGCATCAACTTTCAACTTTTGACACTTTTAACTTTCTAATGTTTCACCGTTCAGCCAAGGAATTCAGCAATTTTAAGCATTCTCTTTCAGCTCTCTGCATTCACACGCATTTTCCGCTAGGAAATGCACTTTCTAGTTATTTTTATTATTATTATTCTCCCACTTTTCGGTCTTCAACTCCTTCTGCATACTTTGCGCTAGAAACACCATTCAAACGTCAAAATGTTCAGCTTTTTTCAGACTAGGTTGCTATTACATATCACTTTTCAAACTTTTATACTTTTTATAAAATTTAACTTTATTTAAAATATTTTTCCCATTGAAATGAATGGGGAGACTCTTCAAATCTCTTTAAATCTTCAGCTTTTTTTCAAACTTCATAACTTCAGCATACTTTTAGCTAGAGCAATCATTCAAATTTTAAACAATTCAACACATTTTCAGCTTTTAAAATATGTTTTCAGCTTTTTCATATCTTTTACAGATTTTTATTAATCACAGTTTAAGTTTAATGAAGAATTTGGATTTTGACCTAATTCTGCTCCACTCTAGCTTCCACTCTAACTTTTCACATCTCAAACTTCTTGATCTATTCCTCTCTCCTAAACTAAACTTTAACATTTATGCACAAAATTTATATTAAAGTAGTAGAGAAATTTGTCCTCTTTCCAAAGATGCAGTTGTTTCTTTCATATGACCTACGGTTTTTAAACTAGGAGGGCTAAACCTTAACGAGGGAAGAAAATTGCTCCATTAAGATCAATGCATTTCACCCAGAAGATACTGCTTGAAAATTATACATTAAGGCTTTTTTAACTCGCCATAACTCCTCAAATTTTTCACATATCGTTATCAAATTTACATTATAGTCTTCATTGAAGTCTTCGGCTTCTCACAAAGAAAGAATCATCTCGATATGTCTTACGGTTCTTCTGTAATGTTTATTTGTTTGAGGCATGGTCAAAATCTGAGAAATGTCTCCTTGATTCAAAAAGTGGCAGTTGGAGCCAGCTGGGCCTAATTTGAATACTGAAATTTGATTGGCTAAGGCTGCCCTATAGACTTAGAATGGGCCATAGAGATGCATTGCTCCCATTCATTTCAATGGGGCAATTGATTCCCATATGATCTTATTGTAAAAGTGCCTTTGTAATTGGTTCACAATGGAGAGTCATAGCAAGATTGAGGATGCATATAACTAATCCAGCCAATAATTGCTTATGATTTAACATAAATTCATCAAGCCACGCCCACTTTTCAACATCATTTTTTATTTTCATATATCTTCTAAGTGGAACATCGTAGAGACATGGGAGTTGTTTTATATTGATCTAGGTTGAATGTAGATTAAACATGATGTCACCAACTCATCCATAGCAACCAAATTATTTACCATAGCAACCAAATTAACACTTCTCTATCTCAGCCTAGGAAAATGCCAGAGACACAGGAGTTGGTCTAATTGACTTGTAGTCACACAGGGAACATTATATAATGTCAATGATACCTCCATAGCAACCATACTGGTTACCATAGCAACCCAATTGACACATCTTTATCTCAGCTTTGGAAAATGATAGAGACACAGGAGTTGGTCTAAATGACTTGTAGTCACACAGGGGACATTATATAATGTCACTGACCCCTCCATAGCAACCATACTGGTTACCATAGCAACCAAATGGACACATTTCTATCTCAGCTTAGGGAAACGAGAGAGACACGGGAGTTGGTCTAAATGACTTGTAGTCACACAGGTAACATTATATTCCGCTACATACCCCTCCATAGCAACCATTTTGGTTACCATAGCAACCAAATTAAGACATCTCTATCTCAGCTTAGGAAAATGAGAGAGACACGGGAGTTGGTCTAAATGACTTGTAGTCACACAGGGAACATTATATAATGTCACTGACCCTCCATAGAAACCATACTGGTTACCATGGCAACCAAATTGACACATCTCTATCTCAGCTTAGGAAAATGAGAGAGACACGGGAGTTGGTCTAAATGACTTGTAGTCACACAGGGAACATTATATGTCACTGACCCCTCCATAGCAACCGTACTGGTTACCATAGCAACCAAATGGACACATCTCTATCTCAGCTTAGGAAAATGAGAGAGACACAGGAGTTGGTCTGAATGACTTGAAGTCACACAGGGAACATTATATAATGTCACTGACCCCTCCATAGCAATCATAGTGGTTACCATAGCAACCAAATTGACACATATCTATCTCAGCTTAGGAAAAAGCTAGAGACACAGGGGTTGGTGTAATTTACCTGTAGTCACTCAAGGAACATTATATGATGTTACTGACCCCTCCATAGCAACCAGACGTGTTACCATAGCAACCCAATTGGCATTTCTCTAACTCAGCTTAGCGAAATGCTAGAGACATGGGTGTAGGTTTAAATTACTCGTAGTCACCCAGATAACAATATATTATGTCTGTGACCCCTCCATAGCAACCATACTTATTACCATAGCAACCCAATTGATTGACATTTTCAACTTTACAATGTGTCACATTTGTTTTTATGTTTCACGTTTCAGCTTCCACTTTCAAATTTGACATATTTAACTGTCTAATGTTTTACCTTTCAGCTTCCCCAATTAATTTGACACTTTTTACTTTCTAATGTTTCATATTTCAGCTTCCGCTTTCAACTTTTGACACTTTCAACTTTCTAATATTTTACCCTTCAGCTTCCACTTTCAACTTTACATATTTCTATTTTACAATGTTTCAGCTTCAGCTTTCAACTTTTGACATTTTCAACTTTACGTTTCACCCATTATCTTCAACTTTCAACTTTTGACACTTTAACTCTCTAATGTTTTACCTTTCAGCTCCCACTTTTAATTTTCAACACTTTCTTCTCTCTAATGTTTCACCCTTCAGCTTCCACTTTTAACTTTTTATATTTCAACTTTACAATGTTTCAGCTTCAGCTTTCAAATTTTGACACTTTTCAAATTACAATGTTTCACCTTTTAGCTTTAACTTTCAACTTTTGACACTTAACTTTCTAATGTTTCACCATTCAGCCAAGGAATTCAGTAATTTTAAGCATTCTCTTTCAGCTCTCTGCATTCACACGCATTTTCCGCTAGGAAATGCACTTTCTAGTTATTATTATTATTATTATTCTCCCACTTTTTGACGGCTAACTACTTCCGCATACTTTAAGCTAGAAAAACCATTCAAACATCAAAATGTGCAGCTTCTTTTGGAATGGATTGCTCGTATTTTTCTAATAAAAATATTTTATACTTTTTATAAAATTTAACTTTATTTGAAATAATTTTCCCATTGAAATGAATGGGGAGAATCTTCAAATTTCGGTAAACTTTCAGCCTTTATAACTTCAGCAAACTTTCAGCTAAAAAAAACATTCAAATTTTCAACAATTCTACACATTTTCAGCTTTTATACGAACTTTTCAGCTTTTTCATATCTTTTATACTTTTTATAAAATTAAACTTTATTTAAAATATTTTTACCATTGAAATGAATGGGAAACACTTCAAATCTCTTTAAATCTTCAGCTTTTTTCAACCTTCATATCTTCAGCATACTTTAAGCTAGAGCAATCATTCAAATTTTAAACAATTCAGCACATTTACAGCTTTTAAAATATGTTTTCAGCTTTTTCATATCTTTTACAGATTTTTATAAATCACAGTTTAAGTTTAATAAAGAATTTGGATTTTGACCTAATTCTGCTCCACTCTAGCTTCCACTCTAATGTTTCACATCTCAAACTTCTTCATCAATTCCTCTCTCCTAAACTAAACTTTACCCTTTATGCACAAAATTTATATTAAAGTAGTAGAGAAATTTGTCCTCTTTCCAAAGATGCAGTTGTTTCTTTCATATGACCTACTGTTTTTAAACTAGGAAGGCTAAACCTTAACGAGGGAAGCAAATTGCTCCATTAAGATCAATGCATTTTACCCAGAAAATAATGCTTGAAGGTTTTAAAATAAGGCTTTTTCTAACTCGCCATAACTAATAGAATTTTCCACATATCTTAAAAATTTTTACACCATAATCTTCATTGAGGCCTTCTGCTTCTCACAAAGAAAGAATCATCTCGATATGTCTTACGGTTCTTTTGTAATGTTTATTTGTTTGAGGCATGGTTAACATCTGAGAAATGTCTCCTCGATTCAAAAAGTGGCAGTTGGAGGCAGCTGTTAATCAACTAATTTGAATAACGAAATTTGATTGGCTTAGCCTTCCCATAGACTCACAATGGGCCATAGAGATGCATTGCTGCCATTCATTTCAATGGGGCAATTGATTCCCATTTGATCCTATTATAAAATAGCTTTTGTAATTGGGTCACAATGGAGAGTCATAGCAACATTAAGGATGCATATAACTAATCCAGCCAATCATTGCTTATGAATTAACATAAATTCATCAAGCCACGCCCACTTTCATCATCATTTTTGAATGTCAAATATCTTCTAAGTGGAACATCGTAGAAACATGGGAGTTGTTTTATATTGATCTAGGTTGAATGTAGATTATAACATGATGTCACTAACTCATCCATAGCAACCAGATTATTTAACATAGCAACCAAACCGGATAATCTTTATCTCAGCCTAGGAAAATGCTAGAGACACAGGAGTTGGTCTAATTGACTTGTAGTCAAACAGGGAACCTTATAAAATGTCAATGACCCCTCCATAGCAACCATACTGGTTACCATAGCAACCCAGCTGACACATCTCTATCTAATCTTAGGAAAATGAGAGAGACACGGGAGTTGGTCTAACTGACTTGTAGTCACACAGGGAACATTATATAATGTCACTGACCCCTCCATAGCAACCATACTGGTTACCATAGCAACCCAGTTGACACATCTCTATCTCAGCTTAGGAAAATGCTAGAGACATGGGGTGAGTTTGTTTCACTAGTAGCGACCAAGGGAAAATTCATTGAGGTACCTGACCCTCCATAGCAACCATACTGGTTACCATAGCAACCCAGTTGACACATTCTTATCTCAGATTTGGAAAACGACAGAGACACTGGAGTTGGTCTAAATGACTTGTAGTCACACAGGGAACATCATATAATGTCACTGACCCCTCCATAGCAACCATACTGGTTACCATAGCAACCAAATTGACACATCTCTATCTCAGTCTAGGAAAATGAGAGAGACACGGGAGTTGGTCTAAATGACTTGTAGTCACACAGGGAACATTATATAATGTCACTTACCCCTCCATAGCAACCATACTGGTTACCATAGCAACCCAATTGACACATCTCTATCTCTGCTTAGGAAAATGCTAGAGACATGGGGGTGAGTTTGTTTCACTAATAGCCACCCCGGGAACATTCATTGAGGTACCTGACCCTCCATAGCAACCATACTGGTTACCATAGCAACCCAGTTGACACATCTCTATCTCAGATTTGGATAATGACAGAGACACAGGAGTTGGTCTAAATGACTTGTAGTCACACAGGGAACATCATATAATGTCACTGACCCCTCCATAGCAACCATACTGGTTACCATAGCAACCAAATTGACACATCTCTATCTCAGCTTAGGAAAATAAGAGAGACACGGGAGCTGATCTAAATGACTTGTAGTCACACAGGGAACATTATATAATGTCACTGACCCCTCCATAGCAACCATACTGGTTACCATAGCAACCAAATTGACACATCTCTCTCAGTTTAGGAAAATGAGAGAGACACGGGAGTTGGTCTAAATGACTTGTAGCCACACAGGGAACATCATATAATGTCACTGACCCCTCCATAGCAACCATACTGGTTACCATAGCAACCAAATTGACACATCTCTATCTCAGCTTAGGAAATGCCAGAGACACAGGAGTTGGTCTAATTGACTTGTAGTCACACAGGGAACATCATATAATGTCACTGACCCCTCCATAGCAACCATACTGGTTCCCATAGCAACCCAATTGACACATCTCTATCTCAGCTTAGGAAAATGAGAGAGACACGGGAGTTGGTCTAAATGACTTGTAGTCACACAGTGAACATTATATAAAATCACTTACCCCTCCATAGCAACCATACTGATTACCATAGCAACCAATAGACACATCACTTTCTCAGCTTAGGAAAATGCTAGAGACATGGGGGTAAGTTTGTTTCACTAATAGTGACCCTGGGAACATTCTTTGAGGTAACTGACCCCTCCATAGCAGCCATACTGGGTACCATAGCAACCCATTTGACACATCTCTATCTCAGCTTAGGGAAATGCAAGAGACACAGGAATTGGTCTAATTGACTTGTAGTCACACAGGGAACATTATGTTATGTCACTGACCCCTCCATAGCACCCATACTGGTTATCATAGCAACCAAATTGACACATCTCTATGTCAGCTTAGGAAAATGAGAGAGACACGGGAGTTTGTCTAAATGACTTGTAGTTCCACAGGGAACATTATATAATGTCACTGACCCCTCCATAGCAACCATACTGGTTACCATAGCAACCCAATTGACACATCTCTATCTCAGCTTAGGAAAATGAGAGAGACACGGGAGTTGGTCTAAATGACTTGTAGTCACACAGGGAACATTATATAATGTCACTGACCCCTCCATAGCAACCATACTGGTTACCATAGCAACCAAATTGGCATATCCCTATATCAGCTTTGGAAAATGCTAGAGACATGGGGGTTGTTTTGTTTGACTCATAGTGACACAGGAAACATTAGATAATGTCAAAGACATTTCCATAGCAACCATAATAGTTATCATAGCAACCCAATTGGCATTTCTCTAACTCAGCTCAGGGAAATACTAGAGACATGGGGGTTGATTCATTTCCCTCAGAGTGACACTGGGAACATTCTATTATGTAAATGACCTGTCCAGAGCAACCAGACTTTTACCATGGCAACGCAATTGGCATATCTTTATCTTAGGTTAGGAAAATGCTAGACAGAATTTCATCTTACTAATGTTATACCGTTCAGCTTCCACTTTCAACTTTTGACACTTTCATCTTTCAAATGTTTCACCTTAAGCTTCCACTTTCAACTTTTGACACTGTTCAACTTTCAAATGTTTCAGCTTTAGCTTCCACTTTCAACTTTTGACACTTTCAACTTTATAATGCTTCTCCTTTCAACTTTATACGTTTTCAACTTTTGAAACGTTCACCTTTCAGCTTCACCTTTCAACTTTAGATTTTTTTCAGATACATTCAGCCTGCTTTCATTTTCAGCTCTCTGCATTCACACGCATTTTCCGCTAGGAAATGCATATTCTAGTTATTATTCTTATTCCCCCCCCTTTTTCCGGAGCCTACTACTTCAGCATACTTTGCCCTAGAAACACCATTCAAACATCAAAACGTTCAGCTTTTTTTGCTCTATGTTGCTCGTATACAGCTTTTTGATATCTTTTATACTTTTTATAAAATTTAACTTTATTTAAAATATTTTTCACATTGAAATGAATGGGGAGACTCTTCAAATCTCTTTAAATCTTCAGCTTTTTTTCATACTTCATAACTTCAGCATACTTTCAGCTAGAGCAATCATTCAAATTTTAAACAATTCAACACATTTTCAGCTTTTAAAAGCTCTTTTCAGCTTTTACATATCTTTTACAGATTTTAATAAATCGCAGTTTAAGTTTAATAAAGAATTTGGATTTTTACCTAATTCTGCTCCACTCTAGCTTACACTCTAATTTTTCACATCTCAAACTTCTTCATTTATTCCTCTCTCCAAAACTAAACTTTACCCTTTATGCATAAAATTTATATTAAAGTAGTAGAGAAATTTGTCCTCTTTCCAAAGATGCAGTTGTTTTTTTCATATGACCTACGGTTTTTAAACTAGGAGGGCTAAACCTTAACGAGGGAAGCAAATTGCTCCATTGAGATCAATGCATTTCACCCAGAAAATAATGCTTGAAAGTTTTAAATTTAGGCTTTTTCTAACTCACCATAACTAATAGAATTTTCCACATATCTTAAAATTTTTTACACCATAATCTTCATTGAGGCCTTCTGCTTCTCACAAAGAAAGAATCATCTCGATATGTCTTACGGTTCTTCTGTAATGTTTATTTTTTTGAGGCATGGTCAACATCTGAGAAATGTCTCCTCGATTCGAAAAGTGGCAGTTGGAGCCAGCTGTTAATCAACTACTTTGAATAACGAAATTTGATTGGCTTAGCCTTCCCATAGACTCACAATGGGCCATAGAGATGCATTGCTGCTATTCATTTCAATGGGGCAATTGATTCCCATATGATCCTATTGTAAAAGTGCTTTTGTAATTGGTTCACAATGGAGATTCATAGCAACATTAGGGATGCATATAACTAATCCAGCCAATCATTGCTTATGATTTAACAAAAATTCATCAAGCCACGCCCAGTTTTAACAACCATAGAGATGCATTGCTGCCATTCATTTCAATGGGGCAAATGATTTCCATATGATCCAATTGTAAAAGAGCTTTTGTAATTGGTTCACAATGGAGATTCATAGCAACATTAAGGATGCATATAACTACTCCAGCCAATCATTGCTTATAATTTAACATTAATTCATCAAGCCACGCCCACTTTTCAACATAATTTTTGAATGTCAAATATCTTCTAAGTGGAACATCGCAGAAACATGGGAGTTGTTTTATATTGATCTAGGTTGAATGTAGATTACAACATGATGTCACTAACTCATCCATAGCAACCAGATTATTTACCATAGCAACCAAACCGGATAATCTTTATCTCAGCCTAGGAAAATGCTAGAGACACGGGAGTTGGTCTAAATGACTTGTGGTAACACAGGGAACATTACATAATGTCACTGACCCCTCCATAGCAACCATACTGGTTACCATAGCAACCAAATTGACACATGTCTATCTCAGCTTAGGAAAATGAGAGAGACATGGGAGTTGGTTTAAATGACTTGTAGTCAGAAAGGGAACATTATATAATATCACTTACCCCTCCATAGCAACCAAATAATTTACCATAGCAACCAATATGGCAAATCTCTATCTCAGCCTAGGAAAATGCTAGAGACACAGGAGTTGGTCTAAATGACTTGTAGTCACACAGGGAACATTATATAATGTCACTGACCCCTCCATAACAACCATACTGGTTACCATAGCAACCAAATTGACACATCTCTATCTCAGCCTAGGAAAATGAGAGAGACATGGGAGTTGGTCTAAATGACTTGTAGTCAAACAGGGAACATTACACATTGTCACTGACCCCTTCATAGCAACCATACTGGTTACCATAGCAACCCAATTGACACATCTCTATCTCAGCTTAGGAAAATTCTAGAGACGTGGGGGTGAGTTTGTTTCACTAACGGCGACCCCGGAAACATTAATTGAGGTAGCAGACCCCTCCATAGCAGCCATACTGGTTTCCATAGCAACCCAATTGACACATTTTTATCTCAGCTTAGAAAAATGCTAGAGACACAGGAGTTGCTTTAATTGACTTGTAATCACACAGGGAACATTATATTATGTCCCTGACCCCTTCATAGCAACCATACTGGTTACCATAGCAACCCAATTGACACATCTCTCCCTCAGCTTAGGAAAGTGCTAGAGACATGGGGGTGAGTTTGTTTCAATAATTGTGACCCCCGTAACATTCACCGAGGTAACTAAACCATCCATAGCAACCATATGGTTACCATAGCAACCAAATTGGCATATCTCTATCTCAGCTTAGGAAAATGCTAGAGACACAGGGGTTGGTGTAATTTACCTGTAGTCACTCACGGAACATTATATGATGTTACTGACCCCTCCATAGCAACCAGACGTGTTACCATAGCAACCCAATTGGCTTTTCTCTAACTCAGCTCAGCGGAATGCTAGAGACATGGGGGTAGATTTAATTTACTCGTAGTCACACAGATAACAATATATTATGTCTGTGACCCATCCATAGCAACCATACTTATTACCATAGCAACCCAATTGATTGACATTTTCAACTTTACAATGAGTCACATTTATTATTATGTTTCAACTTTCAGCTTCCACTTTCAAATTTGACAATTGTAACCGTCTAATGTTTTACCTTTCAGCTTCCACAATTAATTTGACACTTTTTACTTTCTAATGTTTCATATTTCAGCTTCTACTTTCAACTTTTGACACTTCCAACTTTCAAATTTTTTACCCTTCAGCTTCCACTTTCAACTTTACATATTTCTACTTTACAATGTTTCAGCTTCAGCTTTCAACTTTTGACATTTTCAACTTTACAATGTTTCACCCTTTAGCTTCAACTTTCAACTTTTGACACTTTAACTTTCTAATGTTTTACCTTTCAGCTCACACTTTTTATTTTCAACACTTTCAACTTTCTAATGTTTCAACCTTCAGCTTCCACTTTCAACTTTTTATATTTCAACTTTACAACGTTTCAGCTTCAGCTTTCAACTTTTGACACTTTTAACTTTCTAATGTTTCACGGTTTAGCCAAGGAATTCAGCAATTTTAGGCATTCTCTTTCAGCTCTCTGCATTCACACGCATTTTCCGCTAGGAAATGCACTTTCTAGTTATTATTATTATTATTTTTATTGTTCTCCCACTTTTCGACGGCTAACTACTTCCCCATACTTTAAGTTAGAAACACCATTCAAACATCAAAATGTTCAGCTTCTTTTGGACTAGACTGCTCGTATTTTTCTTATTAAA
>SRMA01024644.1:0-49012 GCA_007224835.1 Danionella cerebrum | reverse complement strand
GATAACAATATGTTGGCTCTGCAAGCCAACATAATAAGTTTAAGAGAGATAACAATATGTTGGCTCTGCAAGCCAACATAATTACTTTAGAGCAGAAATCCATACTAATGTCCCATTTCATTATCTTTATTTCTTTAATCTAAGTATTAATTACTTGTATTTATAATCCTCTTGATGCAAAAAAAAGCTTAAGTAATAATAAAAATCTAAATGTATATTTTGTTGTCTGAAGTATGAAATGGAAAGAGAATACATTTAAACAATGACTTTAAGTTTGAATTTAAATTGTGAATATTGTTAGACACAACTAAAAACACAAATAAATTCCAGGAGTCAGACAGTAGGCTTTTCACTGAAACACTCAAGTTGTAGCCAAACTTTACGAGAAGCCAGAAGCGTATTAATGACTGCAATAAAGATCCAAACATTAACTCTGATGCATGAGCTTACTTGAACCCAATCACCATTTATTTCTGCATTATTTGCGCTTGAAACAACTGACAGAACAGTTCCATGCTCATCAGCTGAGCTACAGGAACACATTAGGTGTATTTGAACCAAATTATATCAGCTAAAAGTCAATGGTGTCAATTAATTCATGGAGAGAAAGTGGATTGCTGTGAATTTTAATCCTGTGAGGGCTGCTTTGGTTCCCATGGAGCTATCGATTGTCTGCCAAAGTTCTTTGAGAAACTCTTCTCAAATTGAAAATGTATAAAACTGAAGATTGAAAATAAAAAGTGACAGGACATTCAGTCCAGACTGGAGCACGATTAAACTGAATAGTCACTTTGTTAGGAAATGCAGAGTTAATGTAGAACAGTGAAGCACCGCTGGTGGCACAGTGAGCAGAGTCTGGGGATTTCACTCAGAGTGGCAGGGGTATGATTTTACAATTCAGATGAATGTAACTATTAAAATTTTTAGGACATTGAAAAACATTCATTTATCTTCTTGCCTGCCTGTTCCCTTTCAAGGTCACTGAGGTCTCCAGTGCTCCTTGGGTGAGAGGCGAGTCCTGGACAGGTCCCCAGTCCATAACAGGGCAAAACACACATTCATCTTAAGGGGAATTTAGATTATTTAATTAATCAAACGCATATTTTCTGGAATTGTGGGGAAAATTAAATACTAAGAAAAAAACTAATGCATGCACGGGGAGAACATGCAAACTCTTACCAGAAAAGGTCTCCAACGAGCCTCGAAACCAGCAACCTTCTAAATGAAAGACCATAGTGCTTGCCCCTGATAAAAAAAAAGAAAGAAATTTCACTATTGTAAACAAACAGTTTTTACATTTCAGAGACAGCGGAAGAACAAAAAACCCTGTGTACAGGGTGTTTGAAATTCAAAGGAAATTTAAGTTGTCTTCACTTACAAAGCCTCAAAATGATGATTTTGTTACCAGACTCAAATGCAAATTACCCTTAAGATTATTTATTAGCTGCGATGGACTGGCGACCTATCCTGTACCTCTGCCTCTTGCCCGATGTGAGCTGGAGATATAGGCACCAGCAGACCCTTGTGACCCCGAAACGGAATAAGCGGGCTGGAAATTGATTTAATGAATGAGTCCATTTTTATTACAGGTATGTAATTATTATAAAATGATAAGATCAAAATGTATTACGCTCATTCTGATGCTTGGTTTGAACTGCTGCAGACAGTCTTGACAATGTCTAACAAGCTTAAATGCCTTGAGTTGCTGCCGTGTAATTGGCTGGTTAGATATTTGCATTAACAAGCAGTTAGACAGGTGTACCTAATAAAGTGGCCTGTGAGTATGCATGTTTATACCCATTATAAAGTGTTAGCAAAAGACCTACTTATCCAGCACATCCATAATCAGAACATATGCGTAATAATTCCTTTTTATTTAAACACATTTTTATTTAAATAAAACCTTTATTATGGGGCTACAGAAATTACCTGAAATTTGTCAAATGTTTGCGGTAATAGACATTTAGCCCACTACCATTTTGAATCAAAGACGAGGCTGTGAGGAACAACAGATCACTGCCACATATTGTTGTGCACCGAAATGTCTGTCATAAGTTGTTAATAATATAACATAACATAAAATGTGGATTGTTAAAATTAGACGGGACATTGGACAAAATGTTTAGGTGACAACTGAATAAACTGTTGTGGGTTAACCCGCTAGCAACAGATTCACTCTGCACCACATGGGAATCATGAAAGAAAAAGATGCAGACAGAGAACAAATCGAAAAAAAATCCTTGGTGGCTGATCACAGGGAGCTGTTTGTGGAGCTATTTCTTTCTTGTTTCCTCTACGAAGTCACTATGGAAATGTAGGAATAGCTCTACCGAGTGGCTCTCTTAAGTTCTACTCATGCCATCAAAAGAGCCATCTTTCACTAGTCCTTCTCCTAACAAAAAACCAATCTGAAATGGCAAGTGCTCTGTTTTGTTGGCACCCCTCGTTCGGTCAGATGTGTGAACTGCCATGGTCTTTGACCGAGGCGCATTCTCGCATGAAACTCTAGAACGAAAATTCTGATTGGTGTGTAGAGGTCTTTAGTTTGCAGCAAAATGAGTGCTGGAATACACAAACATGACCGGTAACATTGCTAATCTATTACTTTGCCTAATTAGCAAAAGGGAAAACCCACAGTACACAAATAATCAGCCCACGCCCCTGATCTAAACCTATCCTTCATAGGTTTCAGAACATCTCGCTAATGTATGTTCAGAAACACTGCAAGTTGAAGCTATATTGAAGTTTCTACCCATATACTTGAAGGCCAGTCCAATGGTGGACAGATGCGACAAACTAATATTCCTCTGGAGTCATAGATTAGCCACTATTCAGGATATGATTTGTGTGACTCAAAATCTGCAATCACACTTCAGCCAAACACATGGACATGAAATACAACAAGCATGGCATGATTTGAAAGGTGCCAGCAGGTTGCATTTACCAGTAAGATGCATTTCCCATCATCTAGGCAGGATGAATACCGAAAATCATCACAGAGCAAACATCCAAATTCCTGCCGCAGCCAATCAGAAACCTGATGAAGCAATCCAGTCTTCCTCCAAGCCTAACCTCTCCGATGCCAAACCAAACAGCTTGTATCCTGCTGTTCTGGTCCACAGACGCATGTGGAGGAGGAGGATATTGAGACATGGGACAGACATTTTCACAGATGTGCTGTCTGGCAGACAATGACGCACATGTGGTGTTCAGTGTGAAGAGGGAAAGCGAACCACAATATAGTGCACCTTTAGAGTAAAGCTATGCAAACAGCCTAAAGCGGTAGATGTTAGCATGGGGGTCTCATTTCAGCATGAATGATAAAGCGTTTCAATCAGATAAACACTGCACTGAGTTTGTAGCCTCAGGACTGATGTCAATCTGCTGCTTAATGAAGATTAATTGAAGATTCACCAGATGTTAATCTATGAAGCATTCTGTCGGGGCATGTGATTGCTTTCTATTTACTGTGAAATTATTAAGAAATCTTCCATTAAATCATTCTTATAATGATTGTCCTGCAAGCAACTTGGAATACACATTGCTAAGCCCCACCACTCTTGGTTACTGTTGCTAAATCAGGCAAGTTGACTTGCACTTTCACCTTGAAGTAATAGCGCTCGCTGTGTTCCAGTTCCTTTGCTGGATGGTGCTTTAGCTGTTTATTTTGCACATATGATGCACATTGGTGATGTTAATCTTGGGGAGATCCTGGAGACAGTGGGTATGGAACGTAGCTATTGCAAAACTGGAATTTACTAAGAACAACTGAGAAGAACATTAGCAGTGGCAGTTCTATGTAGAATTACCCCCCCGGTGAGACTTTCTCCTGGCGCAAACAGTTTTGTTGCAAAGCCTAATTTTGTGTTGAAATTTAACCAGACCTTGTGTTGTAAAAACCGGTGAAAAAAACTAAAACAAAGGACCCTACCCAAAAATAATAGAAAATGTAACTGATTTATTGTATATATTGGAACTTGTATTAGTTTTAATGTCAAGTATAGCAGTGTCTGCTGCTGTGTGATGGTTTGTATTGGTGGAGGGGATGATAAATCCTTTTAGAATAGTGACCAAAACACACTACAGTAACGAATTTTGTAATAGTTTTGCTGGAAAAAGTTAATGATTCATAAATATATTTAATTGAAACCATTTGAAATTCTGTGATAGTTTGTATATGGCTTTATTGTGATTTTGAGCAAGGTAGGTAAGCATTGCATGCATCATATGCAAGAAGGCTAACAAGAGATAATGTTATACCACTAATAAACATAATGAAATGCATACCTTAATCATACAGAGAGAACATTGTTGCATACCTTTATTTTTTCATATTTTTCATATTCATCTTACTCTCTTACTAAATTGGGCACCTGACAGCTTTGTTCTTTTTCTCTATTGCTGTGTTTACTTTGTTTTCGACAGTCAACAGATTTCCCTTCCCCCAACTCTGTCACTCACAACCAGAGCTCAAGAAAAAACCACCACATCATCATCATAGTCGTTTTTGTTACTTATTTTCATTAGTATTTTAAACAAGTTAATAAATAAATAAAAAAATTGCAAATAAATGTCCTGTGTTTATAATATTATAAATTAAATGTGCGTTATTTGTATAAAAAAAAAGTCAGTTGTCACAGTCAAATTTCTCTGCTTCATGTTGGAAAGGGGAACTGTCTCCTCCCGCCATCTTACAGATATTTAATTCACTGTTTAAGAGAGCACTAGTATTTCCAAAGTAGTAGTCACATCCCCACTTCAGCATCCAAAGATTAAAAAACAGGCCCTGGCCAAGAAGACAAGAAAATGGAGATGGATGCCTGCTGATATTACTGTTGCACAAGTAAGTAGGAATTCTTCTGCAAAATCTTTTGTATTTAAGCGTACTGTGACTTGTGAAACTACAGCTTTCCGTTTGTACCATATGATTTATGTTATGGCAGCATTTTTTTTTCAAGCTTGAAGCTAACATGATAACATGATAGCTATTATGGTTCTACAATGAGTACCTACTTATAGGTAGATGTGATTTATTCTCTGACAGGGAGGCACGGTGGGTAGCACTGTGGTCTGTCAGTGAGACAGTTGATGGTTCGAGGCTTGTCAATGGCCTTCATTGCAGGAGTTTGCATGTTCTTCCTGTGCTTGCATTGGTTTTCCTCCAGGTACTCGTCCACAATACCAAAACATGCTTCAGATTAAATGAGTTTATTAATTGAATGTGTGTGCTGCTGGTGATATGTCCTTTCGCACAAAGAGTGCTAGACCGAAAAGGCAACAAACAGGTATAGAAAATGAATGAATGTTTCTGATATATTAACAAATGCAAAAACAATGTCTAAAGGACTTTATACGTCACATTTGCGGCCTCGTCATCAACTCCCAGCATCTTTCTCTTGTGTTAAAAAAATGCAGAGACCCTCTCCTGAACACTAATCTGTCAATAAAGAGAGTTTGTTTTTCTGGAAAACAAACCACTTCTCTTTAAAGCCAGTTTCAGACACACAATTTTAGCCCCAATTTTCATGATTGTGGCAATTGCACAGATTTAAGTACCAATGACTCGCTCTGAGAGACACAGGTTTGCGAGATGCTTCTCAAAGCAGCAAAGTGCAATGTGTTCTGACTGAAATAATGTCTGTGATTATCTGGGGCCAATGAGAGCCACACTCAGGGCAATGAGAAGTTGCAGAGACACAAAGGCATAGACGGCAATACAAACTGTGGTTTCGTTTCAAAAGGGGGTCTCTTTTCAGTTTATGTTGATCCAATAAATAATTTAAAACTTGCGTGCTCCTATTTTTGATAATAATCCCATTCTTGTGCTTGTACACATGACCACGCAGTTTTCAAATCGTTCTTGCGAGTGCTTGTTTGCGAGACACAGTTTAAGAATAATGTAACTGATCTCTCGTCCAGAGTGAAATTAGCAACGACTAATTTAAACGCTGTGTTTCTTGAAAAATAATGGTGTGTATAGTCACATTAGCGCCCATGTAATTAAGGCTATAGATTTACTGTATGCAGCCTCTGCATTAAATAAAATGCTTAGGTGTGTAAAGGACTTTTGTCTCTGAGTCGTTTACTCCGAGTATATGCCAATACCAAGTCCCGATCCCATATTTTCAGTTAAAAGTTGCTAGATGACACAATCGCCTCAATTCAATAATGTGACATTCGTGAAATATGTCCCCACCCAATTTGATATTTTCTATATTTAACAAATGTATTTAGCAAAACAGTATTTCTTTAGTACAATTTCAGTACAAAGACAGACACACTGTACTGTCTGTATCTTCCCACCCATTTCCTTGTTTAAACATGTTTTTTTAGTTCTTTTTTTCCTGCAAAGATAATGGCAAAAACTGGCAATGACGTTTGCTTGTCTGGGGCATTTTCGAGTGAGCGTCTATCAACATCCGAGTTCCTAGTGCAGTAGTCTTAGGTACAGAGATGTACAGTGTGAGCAGTCAGTTCACCCCCAAGCATTAGTGTGAGAACATGAATCGTGGGCTCTGAACTTTTAACTCTGTATGATTTACTCATACAGTTTATGTTGTTGCTGAATTGCATGATTGAAAAAAAACAACAAACAAACAAAAAACCCGCACAATGGATTCCCGGCTTAAGGTATTCAGAGTTGGGGCTGAGGGGCCAGCTTCTGAAAAATAACCCCTCTGCATAGTTCAACTTTTTGCAACTGTCAAATCTAGACACTGATAGATAGAGAAACCTGATCTGCAACTCAAGCCTTAGTCCAGTCGCAGTTTGCTTAACAATAGTGCTTGGCAGCACAATCCTGTTCCATGAAGCTATCTACATTCTGTTCTTGAGCTACTCTGAGAGCCTCATTAAGTTGGAGTTCTGTAGCAAATAACTAAAAAGTGTTGGCAACCTCTGCACACTTCAGCATCCACTGACCACTCTCTGTTATTTTCTACTTGCAACTCTTTGTAGCTGTATTACTATCATCCCCAGTGGGGTTCACATTGTTGTAAAACCACTAATAGTTAGTAGGAATCTTCTGAACTCTAATTGTTAGAATACAAAATACAGAAAGTGAGAATTCAAAATGTTCCTATGCAATTTTCAAATTGTCTATTGCAGCCTGAAAGCTGAGGATCTCAGCATGTGACAGGTACTCAATTGCAATTAGCTATTTAGGTGGCCCTTACTACTGATTAGTCAACTGTGTAGATGTCAATGTTATGTCGCATTGGTGAACAACCAATCAATCGGTCAAGAACCCATTCCCTAAGCAAGTGAATCAGATTCATGTCTGGTCATTTCAGGCTTTGAATCAAGGCATTTAAAAATGCACTGGACATAATGACAGGCCAGCAAAGGAAGATGCAGTACAATGAGCCAAAAACCACAAGAAAATGAGGAGACCAGCAAGTCTCAGAGCAGAGGAGGAGGATTGTCTCTAATTATACTTTACCGGGTGGCTGAGCAGCCCAGGCCTGGTTAAACAGAGCAGCAGTGACATTAACACGAGCTTCTGCAGCTTCTGTCCAGTCGGCATGGGACGAGTGATAATGATCATTCTCCCTGAGCCCCAAGAGCAAGAAAGAAAGAGATGGGGGGGGGGGGGTAGAATGAGCAAGAGAAAGAGAGGGGGTGAGCACTAATTATATGAAGAATATCACTTTTATCTCATGTCTCACTCATTATCCCACTGTTCCATCAGCTCTGAGCAAACATTGGTCAGTTGTTTAAGAACAAGACACAAGGGAGGACTGCTGGACACTTCATTTACAACAGCACAAGTAATAAAAATTATTTGGGAGGTTCAGGGAGACCTCGTCATATAAGTAGCTACTTGCTCTAATTGCTGATGGATATTCAGAGCATTTGGTCTTTTTTTTTTGTCTTACTCCAAATCTTTTTGGAGTAATTGGGTTAGTTTTGTTCATTTTGTAACATAATTGTTTCTATAACAGTCAAAAAAAATAACTGTAATATTTACCTTGGTCGGGTATGTAGGCTATAGATTAGTGATGTTCATCCTTGTGTTTTTTCCAGCGTTACCCTGACAAAAGAACTAAATGACCCAGAGAACTTGGAAGAAGAAATAATCTTTTCAGTTCCTGGCTTATAGCCGCTCCATAAGGTTAACCAATGCAGCTTGAGCTGGTAAGTGAAAAGAATGAAGGGGCTTGGAAAAAGAACTAATTTGTTCGGTTTCCGGCTCACATTGAATTGGTTAATGTAAGGGAGGGGTCACGTGACAAAAGAACTAAAGGACCCGACCTGGACTGCACTCGTTAATATCAGGGAAAAGCAATGTGTCAAATGCTGGAGACTTAAACCTAAAGATAGAGCAAAGATGAGGAGAACCAGACTAAAAGACATAGTTAGGCTAGATCTTCTAGCATTTGTGTTTCTAATGCTAGTAGATGTGTTATGAAGTATTTTACTAAAATGAACGCAACAACTGAAAAAAGATTTGTTCTTTTTGCTGAATGAGACTCAAAGATCCGAGTCTGTAAAATGATCAGAATTCCCATCACTACTATAGATATATTCACAAATATGTTTGCATTTTGAGCTGATTATTGAGAATTTTGTGGTATTGCTAATTTTTTAATTAAACCTGTAACATGAAAAAGTACAGTGGTGTGAATAATTTTTGGATGCACTTTTGGCAAGAAAATGACGTGAGGATCATTTACAATTTGTGTTTACAGCAAAGCAGCAGCTCCTGGTCCCTTTGTCAGATAAAGAAAAGGAAGAAGTGGGGAAAAAAGCAATGTAAGCAGATAAGTGCCATGCATGGATCCCCCCTGAGCAGAAAACAGTGGTTCGGTGTTAATAGCAGATAAGAAATGTGCTATCTTCAAACCCACCGTGTCATCTCAGTCTTATCAAAAGCTCTTAAAGCAGTCAATCTCACGAAACCAGACAAGAGCATGTCTGGTTCCTATACCAAAAACAAAGATTTGCTTTGTATATTTATTTATTTACATATTTATGACAAATTTTTATTTATCATTTATCACAATGTTATTGTATACAGAATTTTTAAGCATTAATTGTTAGATTAAAATGTATATATTTTTTAATAAAAATAAAAGTCTTCTACAACAATTTGAAAATGAAACAATGCAGTTTTAAGACTTTAGTCTCCCCAAGGCAAAGATTTCAAAGCAGACAGGGGTTTCAAACTCGCAAAATTTTAATATCAGATTAAATATTTGCGAATAAATCACCGTTACCATCCAACGGGGCAAAAAGAACAAAACAGTCACTTCCTGATAAACTGGCACAAAAAATCAAGGAAAATGGAAGTTGTTGTGTTAAAAGAAGGCTTTTTTCTGATATTCTAACTTCTAGAATACGTAGACACGTCTTTGGGAACGCAGACAGTCAAGACAGTTCAGGGAGGTGATGATCCTGAACCACTTTGCTGACAGACTTTGGCTAATGAGTTTTAGAATGACCAGAACAAATTTCAGATTTAGTCCGTTATTGACACTCCATCGCACACTAGTTCTGACAAAAACGCATTGCCATTGCAATACATTGAAATTTATTTAGTAAATATGTTTCTATCGCTTAAAAATTGGTAGCTATTGAAAAAAACGTAGCTATTGATGCAGTTGTTTGCCAAGGAAACTTGTGCAGCAAATGCAAGATATATCTTCGAAATCTGAAGATTTTTAGCAGTCCAAACCCCCAAACCCACCAATTTTCAGAGTAAAGCACAGGAAAAGTACTGAAAGTGATGTATGGTGCCCAAAGAGCTCTCCTGCCCTGTCTTACCTAGTATTCTATGTGTTCTAGGGCAGTGATTCTCAAGTAAAGGAAGATAGGTGGTAGCAGCGTGGGGGGTTGACAATGATGTAATATCAGGTGTAATATTGTCATGTTTGATGGGAGCAGACTTTTGTTTCCTCATAAAGTCGATGCCGATTGAACAGTCTTATCTCTATTGTGCTGCCAAAAGCTTGTGCTTTTTCAGAGTGGAAACTTTCTGAGGCTGAAGTTTCACCATGAAGCTAAAGCTAATTTATGGTTGCGTGTTAAATCAGAGGCAGATTTTGTGTGGAAAATGTTGTTCCTTTAAAAATATTATAGTAGTTATTCCATTTAACCCAACGGTAGTTTGGTAGTTAAGTATAAACTGGATCATGATACCCAGTGCTTAGAGCTGTGCAAAGAGTTTCAATATGAAGTGAACAGAAAGCACAAGAAAATTAAAGGTAAAATTTGACTGCTTTGTGGAAATTATTGTTCATCAAAATGTTAACAGAATCTGTTTCTTTGCTAAAAGAAAAGAAGATTTTATACAATATGTGTGTGTGTGTGTGTGTGTGTGTGTGTGTGTGTGTGTGGGTGTGTGTGTGTGTGTGTGTGTGCGTGCGTGCGTGCGTGCGTGCATGCATGCGTGCTGTGTGCATGTGTCAGTATATAGAGCTGTGTCGGAAAGGACTTCCTAATGAACAAAGAGCCATAATATATCTCTCTCAAGCCTCATATATATTTATATGATGTGCCTTTGATTTGAATTTGAACATTGATTTGAAGAATAACTGGGCCTCTGAGTAAAAAAATTTGAGAAACCCTTTTCTTGAGTAATCTAGAATTGAATAGAATCTCTATCTTCTTTTACAGCAGTAGAATACACTCAGTATAGTGTAGATGTCAATGTTATGTCGCATTGGTGAACAACCAATCAATCGGTCAAGATCCCATTCCCTAAGCAAGTGAATCAGATTCATGTCTGGTCATTTCAGGCTTTGAATCAAGGCATTTAAAATGCACTGGACATAATGACAGGCCAGCAAAGGAAGATGCAGTACAATGAGCCAAAAACCACAAGAAAATGAGGAGACCAGCAAGTCTCAGAGCAGAGGAAGAGGTTTATTTTTTTTCCTCTTGGACAATAAACAGCAGGTAACTCTACCATGAGCCATTTCGTCATCTTGGTTTATATAATATATTCAGGAAAAACTAGTAATGCAAGTTAAAAGAGTTTTTGGTCAGATCAAAATTGTTGTCTTTTTTTTGTTGTTATTTTCTGTCAAGTTGGGGTTCTTAAAATTGGGAAGAGAAGATAACATTTTAGCAGTGTGCAGTCTTTTTTGGATGATCTTTACCAACACTAGCCAAACTATATTATTCTCCAATATAATCACTTCTAACTTATCTTCATTTTCTCCATTATGCTCTTCTCATATGAGCTAGATAATTAACTAAACTTGTGACCGTAACCCGTCAATCAAACTCCCACTGGATCTAAAATAAAGCTGCTGTGAGATCCCTGTGTCTGAGCTCATATATCTGTGTGTGCTAGAGAGGAAGAGAGTGAGTAAATGCCACACTGTCCACATGGTGTCACACAGAAGCATGGTGACGTGATGGGCAGGAGTGACATTTACCCTTATAATTTGATCCTCCCCTCTCCCATCCATCTCTGTCTGTCTGTCACCCAAACCTCTGCTTGAAGCTCAGGAGCTGTGCTCTGACTCTTTACCTCCATCAAATAGCACATAAATTAGATTGAAGTTTATAAGGGTTCAAATCAGGAGTTGTACACGTCTCTTATTTTATTTGAATTTCAACATTCAAGTACAGTACATTGAGTATTTTTTCATATCTTTTAAAATTTAGTTTGCACTGATTAAAATAATAACATCTACAGTATATTTGAGGATACCTTTAAATACTGGGGCATTATGGAAGTCATTGTTCTGTAGTCAAACTTAGCCATCTGAGATTGTTATCTAATCCATGTCATTATGGGGGCTGGCGACAGATGTTACCTCAGGTATTGGGAGTGGGTCCTGGTTAAGTCTGTCTCTGTCTTTATTGTGCAGACCAACTTCATCCAGCTCTCTGTTTTTAGTAGATCTTTGGCCTCTTCTCCAACGCCTCACCGCCCCCAAGACTGTGCTATTGACCTCCTTCCAGGCAAATCTCCAGCTAGAGGTTTATTCTTACTACCGGCTCTTGAAAGGAAGACCCTCTCGATATTTAACTGAGTCCCTTAGGTTTTGCATGATTGCACACTTGTCTTCACCTGCAGGGAACAGATTTTTGTTTAATAGAAGAATGGCTCTTTAAGGCCCTGTATTGATTATTGGGGTCTTAATGAGATTACGTTTCAGAATCAGCACACATTGTCCCTATTGGCTTTGGTTCTCCTCCAGGGTGCTTAAATTTTCACTAAGTTAGATCTGAAGAATGCATTTCACCTGGTATGTCTGCATCAGGGGGATGAATTGGTGATGGCTTTAAGCCCCCTCAAACATTACGAGTACCTAGTTTTACCGTTTGGGCTCATCAACGGGCCAAGGTGTTTTCCAGTTATCAAACAATGTTCTGAGAGATATGCTTAATGTTTTCATGTTCGTATACATCAATTTTTTTTCTGTGACCTTGAGACTCATGTTTTCTACATTCTCAGTGTTCTCCAGCGCATCATAGAGAACCATGTCTAGGTAAAGGTAGACACTGTGCTCACATGTGGTTTATGTGACACTGAGAAGGTACTGTTCCACTGTATGGACACTGAGAATAGTGGCATAGTCAGCCAGTTAAAGTGGAGTATTGCGCATAGAGTAAGAAAGTCATTGATGGGCATTACCCGACCTCTGTACTGCTTCTGACTTTTTGTGCTGACACTGCTGTGCATGTTGGTAACCTGTTAGGCCCAAACAGAGAGAGGCATGCAGAGAACTCTGGCCATAGCATTGCTACATTTTAGGTGGTTGTCAGAAGTTTCTGACGTCTGCCATTTTGCACAGAACAAGTAATTTAACAGGCCACCTGCTGGTCAGCTCTGACCCCTGCCACTGACATTATTTTTGTCAAGCGTTTAGCTCCATAGTTTGCCTATAGATGTGATTTTTGAAAAGTGCACTCAATTCATGATCTTCTGGAGAGAGTTGACATATGGTCATGCTACTGCTAGTCTGTTGTCAGGGTTTCATTTGCAGAGTAACAACTAGGCAGAGCATGTTAAACAGGATCTCGAGTAGACGCTTCTGTCCTGCTGCTTTTTGCCACTGTGGCGCAAAATGCACACAATTCTCTGCCATTAACGTCCTAAGGGCTATCACCTTTAAACTATCCTTCCCCTTTTACCATCATGGTGCTGGAGATCACAGTGCTTATATCGAGTGAGCATGATGAACATGGCAGACCTTGAGAGCTTCCATACTCAAGTCTCAAGAGAGTCTTGTAGCCAACCGAATCTGTTCCTGTACCCCGCATTATATTAAGGGTCAGGGTATCCACATGGCCCCTGCCCCTAAATGTACTTTCTGGTAAGCATTGTTTCAGTCCTTTTTCAATTTCTAAGTTTTTAAGCTTTATACCTAAGAGTTTATAAGCTCTATCTAAATAGCTTTAGGCTCCCAGCTATCCGGAATGACTCCACCTGGTATTTTTACACATCTTGCCTCATGACAGTTATGGTATAACCTAACCTTTCAACACCCATTTGTCATTTGCCTATTGGGTTCCTCTTTTGTTTTCAGTGATAGTGTCTTGGTTTGAGGTCACTGCCCATTCTTTTCGGCTAACTGTGGAAGAATGTTTTTACCCTAGATGTACCAGTTGCCTTTTTTTGCCAGTTTTTTTCCCCTCTGACATGACCCTGGCTCGCACTCTCCTGTGTAACAAAAAGTGTTAAGGGGTGGATATAAAATTGTGCGTTTTAAATCAAATTCAGGCAATTTGATGAGCCTGATCTGTTCATACACTGTATAATATGATCTGTTCCTCCTCCACTGCCTGTTTCACAGTTTTATTTGGCAGTGTTGACAGAGCTCGAGCAGCTCTGAATGTGTTGAACAAAGAAGCAACACTGCAGCGATCTGAGAGAATGAGAGCGGCACAAAACACAAGTCAAGACACATAAAAACACAAAATAAATAAATATAGCAATAAGCACCATGACTGGTAGTGCTATTGTGACTCACTCCCAGTGGTGGTTCTGAAAAATGTATTTAAGGCTCATTGCATTTCAAATTATTTTTGTTGGACACACTCTCATCACTTGAAACTGATATATACATTAAAAGCAAGTTTATTCTCCGGGTACCATTGGTTTGTTACTAACAAGGTATTGAAGACAATTAAATGCCCTCAGCAGTGAATTTGAGAGTGTATGCTGTGAATGACTGGTGACCTGTCCAGGGTGTACACTGTCTTTTGCACAATGTAACCTGCACCCGAAGAACCCAAGAACACCAATTAGGAATACATGGGGGAATTAAAAAGGTTTCCTAGGTTTTCCTCAGACATAGGGTGGACTTTAAAGTTCCAGAGCAGCACTCTTATCCCAGTCAGTTTTTTTTTTTTATATGCACAAAGTTTGAGTAATTTCGCATTATTTATTTACTATGTGCCAGAGGCTGAGAGAGAATGCTCAAAGATTAATCTAAAATTCCTGCACTTACAGACACACCAGCATCCCTTTCCCTGATTACATTATCAAGAGATTTGAGCTCATGTTATTTCACCAAAAATAGACCGAAAGGCACAGATGCCACTATAGTTGGAACGCCAATTGAAAAAGTGAAGAAAGTGGGACAGACAGGGATTAATACATTGTGACATATTTGAGCCATTGCTGTTTCAGATATTTTCAGATTTGATCATCGTATATATTTAGTGATATATTTAATACTGAATTGAACCACCAAAGCACAGGATGCTGTCTTAACAAATCCAAGGATTCAAGGATCAGTAAACTAGCAAAATTAACAGATAAAGAGTGACTGGACTACACTAGTACCAGTTGCAGAAATGTTTAGCAGTTTGAGAACAAATCAAGTAACAATACAAAAGTGACAGACCTAAAACGATCAAAATTACAGACCTAAAATGGGAATTGCGTCTGAAAAAAAAAGAATTGATAATTTGCTTGTAGAAGTGTTGCTTTATTTTATTGTTTTAAAAGTCTCAATGGAATTCTGCTTTTTCTATTATTTTTTAGCAGAGTTCTAGGCCTCACCTAATCCATATGAAAACCATATAAAAATCTCTCTGAGAAAAATTGTACCAGTTTTTAACATGTTTTATTCTGATATATTAAGACATTGTGGTTGCTTTTCAACAGCCGTCATTCATCCTAAATTAGTGGTGTCAGTGTTTTATTTAGAATCATTGATTACAACAAACTCACAGCTGAATAAAATAAATCAATTAGCAAAAAGTGCCAAATTACTTTCTTCATCTCTTGGATGGAGACTAGCACATCCATCTGAAGGATGAGCCCATTGTTTACACTGCTCAAAGAAACCCCAGCTGGATTAAACCAATCAAAAACTAATCTTATTACGCCTTTATAGTGTTCTCAAATCTGAGGCATTCTTCTTTTCGCATCTTTTTCCTTGGGCTCCAGCACAAACACATTTTAGCTTTACGCTGTCGTTTCTCTCTTACGCACCATTTGAAATGAGTTCTTCAAAGTTGCAGCCTAATCTATTCTTTATTAGCTTCCTTAAAGTAATTACTCCTCCAGGCCAAGCCTGCACAGAAAAGAGGAAATGAAGGAGCCGGAGCAGGGAGATCAGCCCCGATGTTCCTTCACAAGCCTGGTTTTACTTCAATGTTTATTTCACAAGTCATGACACTGTGCTCTGTATGGCAAGCCACTTGAACAGCCCACTCATACTGTGAATATTAAATGCTGGAAGAACATTTTAAAAGAATAATTAAAAAGAACGCTTATAAAGTGTGGGAAATTAATATTTGACCCTTTTCTCTTCCCAAGCATTTGCATATATAAAGATTTTATCAGCACATAAACATAATGGTAGATTTATTTCATGACTAAAAATATCCAGAAGCATGCATTTAAATAAATTTAAAAAAAGCTGATTTGCCAATATGCTATATAGAACGTCTTTGTGGTCATATGAATTATTTTTGATCATGTGACTAATTCAGCCAGTCAGTCGTTTGTGGCTCTGTATGGACCATCTGCATAGTTTATTCTGTTAAAGGAAGTGTAATTTTCTTTACCTGCATCTTTCTTTTCAGGGTCACCAGGTTAAGGCAGGGTCACTGGGCTAAAGGAGGGGTGAAAAGCACAATGAGAACATGCAACCGGCATTAAACCAGCATCCCTCTTAATGAAAGACCATAGTGCTACCAACTGTCACTGTGTAGCAACAATCAAAGGTCAGATTCAAAAAACTCCACAACAATCAAGACCAAATAACTGACCAAGGATATCAGAAACAGATAGGATACAAGATAGGAAATGACTACAAGTACCTCACAAACCAGCTTGGTAAAAGTTGATGAATTACCAATTTCCCTCAATCCCATGCAGTCAAGTGATAAAGGTTTGAAAGCCAGCCAAAAGCTCTAAATGAGAAGCTTGTAAAGAATCAAAGAGTCACCAAGAAAACAATTTGTAACTCACTATTTCCTGAAGGACTGAAATCCTGATCAAAAAAGCCTGTATGAGACACATCTCAGGTTTGCCAGGGAACAATTGAATGATTTAGAGAAGAACTAGGTAAATGTTCTATGTGACTAGATGAGTGGAATGTCTCATTTTTTTTACATAGAAATGAAAAATGTCCTGCCCGACCAAAACCTAGTCTGATGGATATAACCCAGGCAAGCTCTGAAATATTACAAGGTCTTACAAGAGTCATTTTATCGTTGTATCCAGATAATATTAAAGTTCTTATCATAATTATATACACTGAACAAAAATATAAACCCAACACTTTTTTTTGGTTTGAACTCAAAGATCTGAAACATTTTCCACATACACATAATAACCATTTCTCTGAAATATTGTTCACAAATCTGTTTAAATCTGTGATAGTGAGCACTTCTCCTTTGCCAAGATGATCCATACCACCTTGCAGATGTAGCATATCAAGATGTTGATTAGACAGCATGGTTATTGCACAGGTGTGCCTTAGACTGACCACTAATAAAGAGCCAGCTTCTCATGCCATTCAGGTTTATGTCACAAAAGATAAGAAATTATAGCAGGAAGGTTTTGACTGGACCATGTTGAACCAAGACCATGCATTATTTCCATTTTTAGTAACAATAGTTCCTCCCCTTTTTTGTTTTCTTGAGCTGTTCATGTTTCTATCAAAGAAAGCACAAGCGTCTCTCGACCCAGAGTCTACTGAATCCACAGAGATGTGATTATTGCGATACATCTATCCACCTTTTTAATATTTCTATGGTTTTGCACAGGCAAGCACAATCTGCATTTTCAAGAAGGTTAACAAAACACAAGGGGTCACAGTTCAGCTGGGTCAGATAGTCCGTTTAACCTCCAAAAGGCACCTGAACACAAAATAATGTATATTTATGCACTGACCTCCATAAATGCATTTTATCAGTTTCTAAGGCATTCAATGAAAAGAATCATGAATTTTGGTCAGTCAACAGCAATGCCCTTTTCTGCACCTACAATTGCAAATATAACATATTTACATGTACATTCTAGCCTAAAAGCACTCCTGACCCTGCAAGGTTTCCGACCTTTTTACAAGAATTGCTAAGACGAATTATGATGCACTGCAGAAGGGGTACTAGGTTTACTTTTCCCAAGCCACTCTCAGACATTTTAAACATGATATACAGTAAATACAGAAAGCATTCAACCCCTTAAAATTGTTATCCCATGAGGACAGGAAAAAACTGAATTATTTTTGCAGATTTATTAAAAAGCGATACTAACATATCACATGGTCCACAGTATTCAGCCCCTTTTGCTCAGTATTTAGTGGAAGACCCCTTTTGATCTATTACAATAAGTCTTTATAGGAAAGAAGCAGTTTTTCCACACATGGCTTCGGGGATCTTCTGCCATCTTCTGGCAGATCCTCTCCAGTTCTTTTAGGCTGGATGGTAAACAATTAGGTCTCAATTTATTTAAATCAGGGCTCTGACTGAGCCATTCAAAAACAGAGTTCATGTGAAGCCAGTCCCTTTTTATATTAGTTGTGTTCTCAGGGTTATTGTCTTGTTAAAAGGTTCAAACATTCGACCTAGTCTGAGATCCTGAGAGCTCTGGGGACGGTTTCGTCCAGGATATTTCTTCCTTGGTTACATTCATCTTTCCCTCATTTGTAACCAGCAGTCCTGTTCTTGCAGCTGAAAATCACCCCAAAGCATGATGCCGCCACCACCATTCATCACTGTTGGGATTTTATTGGACAGGTGATGAGCAAGCCTGGTTGTCTCCATACTTGGAGTGACCGTAAACACGAGACAAGAAATCAACAATGAACACAGTGCAGGAACAACAATGACTGTTATCAGGGTACAATGATAAACACTCTTACCGGTTTTCCGGAGAGAGGTGTATGGTTCTTGCTGAATAAAGAGGACTCACTCGGGGAGCAGATCAGAGCCCAGGTGAGTGTAGAGGGCAGCAGGTGAGTTTAGCTAAGGTGAGCATGCACCACCATACATGAAGTGAGGGAGCACCTTGACTAGGATGTTAACTGGTGGGAGCCATTGAGGAAGATTGCACACCAACTGGAACACGACTTCACAAGCCTTCTGGATCTGGTGAAAAAAATGAAGCACAGGATAGCACCTCTAAAATTATAAGGAAAGCTGGCAGGGGAGTCCAGGAAGTAACAAGGGGGAAAGATTGATGACGGACACATGACTGTTGGGAGTTGTAGTTTTTATAGGGAACCTCCATGATGGTGACAAAGAGTCGTGAGCAGATTTGCAGGCACTAACACATACATACTGCTTAGAATTATGCCAAAAAAGTCTCAGCTTCCATTAAAACCCCAATGGGGCCAGTCATAAAGCCCCAACTGGTGGAAGGCTCCAGTGACGGTTGACTTTTCTACAATTTTCTCCCGGCTCTGGACTGCATCTCTGGAGCTCAGCCACAGCAATCTTTGGGTGCTTCTTAATCTTTCCCACACCCGATTGCCCAGTTTGGATGGACGGCCAGCTCTAGGTTCTGATCATCACAAACAACTTGCATTTATGGATTCTGGAGGTCACTATGCGCTTAGCAACATTAAGTGCAGCAGAGATGGTTTTTGTGGCCAGATCCGTGCCTTACCATAAATCTGTCTCTGAGCTCTTCATGATTATCATTTTGTTTTTTTCTTTAAGTTGTGATTGCTATGTGTATATTGCTTAGTGAAAATTGACTTAATTTTAGCATAATCTTAAGGGGGCTGAAAACTTTCCATAGCCACTATATGTGTTATGTGTGTCTGAAGGTTGGTGTGAGCACATTTTATGGGCATTCATAATAGATTGCTTTAGTGATCTAGATGTATTTCCATGGGATTCAATATGTTCAATGTGTGTGTGTGCATGTGTATGTTTATTTATTTATAGATTCATTGAAGTGTTGATGCTGTTTTGCTTTATAAAATGGTTTTGACATGTCTGGAATGAATAAATAACATGAAAACATCATGGACACCTTTGATTGAAGTGCATCTGCTAGAAGCTGAAATCTCAGCTCCTTCTCACTACAATAAATCTGGCCTTTCTAGACTCCAAACTTTCCCCATGTACCATCAAAGAATTGTGCAGTGTCATCTCAGAGCGGGACACACCAAAGGGAATAAATTCATATTTACACCAGCAGAAACAACAGTGAACTGAAAGCAGCTGACAGCTTTGGAATAAAGAGAGAGAGAGAGAGAGAGAGAGAGAGAGAGAGGGAGAAAGAGAGAGATGAACACGAGCAGAAAAGCACCAGTGACCGTTTTCTACAAAAAGTCACTTATTGACAAACTGACAAAGCAAAGTTGAAATGATCCACAAACTAGAATTTGCAAACAGCTACTGAGTGGGATCATTGAATTGAGACATTATAATTATACCTCCCAGCATGCCTTGTGCTGGTCTCCACAGGACTGTCGAGGAGCAGGAATCACACACCACAAACAACTCAGCGAGTGTTGGGGCTGATTCTGTCTCCTTCCAATTTATCAGACATCTTACTCATATTTACTGAATCTCAAAACAAAAAAAACAACAGTTGCTTATCCAGAATAAAACAAATGTAGTGCATAATACATGAAAACTGGCATAAAAAAATGTTTTAAAGACATGATTGTGCTAATAAAGCTATTACCGAGTTACAAAACATAGTTACTTTTTTAATGGTGAAATGGTTTAAGCATAAAAACAACAACTCATTGTCATAGCATGGGATACCGAGGTTTGGCAGCATGAGAGAGTTCACGTACACCGGCTCTTCCAGTGAAAGCTCCTTTATTGTGCCAAAATCACCAAAACAAACACATAAACTCAACAAATAAGCAAAACAGACTGAAACAAAACCCTGAGCTCACAAAAGTAAGGGTGCTAAATAAACTTGACTGAACAGTGGTGATGGGTCCTACAACACCTTGTGTCGGTGCGCGTATGGTTTTGCGAGTCACGTGACCGATGTTTGGATCGGACGGTGACGTGCCGAACCGTGTTTATAAGGATGCGCATCCGTTAAGAGCTTTTTCTACCAAAAAGCATCTCTGATCTTTTTCGGTTCATAGTGAAATTGATTCATGAAAAAATTATGGAGCAGCCTCAAGTGAAAAGAAAGGTCTCCGCCGAGTGGGATCGGAGACTAAGGTATTTGCCATCTGTACCATGTGAACGCGTGTTTTCGACAGCTGGAGAAGTTGTGTCAAAGAAGCGGAACAGACTGTATCTCAAAACATTGGAAAAACCTTTTTTTTTTCTTTTTTTAATTAAAAAATTGTAAATCAATGAAAACCAGTCCTCAAGCCTCATCATTCACAACATGTTCACTTAGATCGTCACATTTTTTATTGATTTATTGAGCAAACATAACAAAGACATTCAAAATTATAATAAAGTTATTGCGACTTCGCTCTTTTTATAATAGAGGTTTCCCAGGGGTTTTATTGGACCAAACCACCAACGGGGGAGTCTCCACTTTAAGAAAGCAACGTAATAATGAAATAAATCAATAAAAGTATAACTTAAAAGTATAAATCATGAATTCAAATGCATTACAAACTGAAAACATATAAATGATCAAACTCGTCTCTAATCCTTAAGACCCACAGCCTTTAATAAAGTTGAGATGTAGAAAAGAAACTATGTAGAATTATTTTATAAAAATCTTTACCACATCCCAAAATAAGTCTTTCATGAACTCAAAATACAAATAAATCTCACCAGGGGATGAGGTCCGGCAAGTGCCTCATGACACTCTTATTATGAAACATTTTAATGTTTCTATTTTTACTACATTTCAGTTTTTTGAAAATTAAAAATACTCTTCAATAATCATGTAAAAATATAAAAAATATAATTACACTTAATATATGATTATTCTGTACTTTGTTATGATCTTTGAACTGATTTGTTTGGATCTAATGATACTGGTATCAAGCTGTGTGGTGTGATAAAGTCTAGTGATCCTGAAAGAAGAGCAAATAGTTGAGAGAAACACTACAGAAATATAAAATCAGGCCCATGCCTCCCTCTTTTGCTCATACAGCAGATCATTGCATATTCCTTTTGTTTCCAGAAGAAGGAGCCATCACACTCCATGCCTGTCAAAGCGGGTCAAGATACCATTGAGCTTCAGAAGAAAAGTACAGGAAGAGAAATCTTGAGTTGTGCTAAAACTTTTTATTTTATTTATAAAGAAATCTATAGATTTCTCAATTCAATTGGGGTGTTCAGAATAATATTAAATCTGATAAATATCTGAGCCTCTGTAATTTTACAAAATATGGTTGGCGGCATGGATGCGCGGTGGGTAGCACTGTGGCCTTCCAGTTAGAAGGTTGTTGGTTCGAGGCTCGCCGGTGTTCTTCCTGGAAGGAGTTTGCATTTTCTCCCCGCACTTACATGGTTTCCTCCGGGTACTCCGGTTTCCCCGACAATCCTGAAAACATGCGGTTAAAATAACTGAATAATCTAAATTCCCCCTTAGGTGTGAATGTGATTGAATGTTGCCCTGTGATGGACTGGCGACCTTTCCAAGGTGTATTCCCACCTCTTGCCCAATGTGCGCTGGAGATTGACCCCAAAAAAGAGAATAAACGGGTTGGAAAATGAATGAATTGCACCTGCTGGGCAGCTGAGTTTAAACATAATTACGTTGGATATTTACACCTTCAATAATATGAAGATATAAAATAGTTAAAAACCCTTTGTTTAAAAGATTTAAAGAAATTTACATTGAAGTAAATGTGCATAAACAGAGATTTAAAATCCACATTATTTTATATAATGCCTCAGTGAAAACTCTCAGTGAATCTTCTCTCCTGATTAATTTCTACTTTGCTAATGAATAAAACACCAGTCGCATTTTTCTCCTTCATAAATCAAACACAGGCTGCAGAACTGAGAGAAAGAAAACAGAAAGAGATGTGAGCGTCCTCAGACTGAGTTTATGCTGCCTGACAGTTCTTGAGAGCGCTCATGAGAAAAAAATTCATTTGCTTCTCCCTCAAGGTAAACTGCTTTTAAAGTGCTTTTCATACATTTTGTATGGCAGTTATATTTGCCCCTTTCACTCTTTACAAGAACAAAATGCCATGGCGGGAAATAAACAGCTGTCACAGTGACACATATTATGTCTGGTTATCAAAACTCTGTCCTTCTTGTAGTGACAGAACGAATGAGTGAAACCCTTCTGAAGCACACTGAATGTCTCTAAAATATGAATCTCCTGAACGGATTTGTGCATTTGTTAAGCAAATAAATCCTCATGGGACAAGGTCAAGTGTGTGAACAACCAAATCCTACTTTCTGAAAACTTTTTATTCTAGACCTGATTTCTTTTATTATGTTTTTTTTTTATCACTAATTTCTATGCAACATGCTTCCAAGATCAACACCATGTGCAGGCAAATCCATCTATATAACAATCAAAGTAAATATAGAAGTGTCAATTTAACACCACTCAGATCATATGTGGTCCCAATCTATCAGGTGTGAATCACCAGTATAAAAAAGGTGGTGTAAAATGTGTCAACTCCCATTGTGTTGGATTAGCAATTCATGGTGTATAAAGTACACTTTGCCAGTGTTTATTATGGTGTAAAATTATATTTTACATACCACAAACAAAAATTCCAAAATCATCCCTATGCCCTAAGTGTCATTTTTTAGCACTTATGATGCAAATTCAGCACAATTTGGTGTTGGATTGATACTACTAAATGTACTCTGTGTCTATATTTCTAAACACATCTCTTAGTCTGTTTGAACTTTGAACTACAGCCACGTTACTTTGCAGAAAAACATCCAAACTGGTCTGCCTTGAGTTACTATATCTTGTCAGACCGATACCTCAAAAGGAATTCTTCAAGAACTCTGAAATTTCCATATAACGTAGGGGTCAAACTTTGTAAAACTGTAACTCAAACTGAGAACCTCATAGAACTTTCTATGTGCATGCTTTTTCAAGTTATCAGTATGTGCTAGAACATACCAACCACTGTGCAAAAGTATTTGCTTTAGAAGGGGTTAAATATTAACCATTGATATATAATGACCATGGAAATATATATATAGCCTCAAACCGGCAACCTTCTGCCAGGAAAATCACAGTGCTACCCAGCACGTCACCATGGGGTATTTGAAGGAAATTAATTAATTAAAACATTAATGAGAAATTAAAGGCTGAAATTAAATAAAATTTGATTGTTCATAATACATGACTAGTTTACATTTTTTGCTTTTGTGATTGGGACAAAGTCTGTTATATTTATGTTTTTGTCAGATCAATGTCAGATGAAAGGTCAATGTCATAGAAAACAGGATTTAAATTAAGAGAAATTATGCTTAATAAATGATGCTTCTCTGGAAGTAAAAAATATTAAAAAACAGGGTCTGAAGGGGTCAAACAAAAACACTGTGGTTAGCTAACATAAGTAGGTGCATGAACTAAAACTGTAAATCTTTAAACATGTAGATACAAATATAATTCAAAATAAAGCCTCTACTTGATAAGCAGTGTTTTGCCATTGCTACACATTTAAAACTAGCTAGATGCCAAAAAAAGGTGTCCGCTAACTAATGAGTAACTCCATTGTCCATTGCTGAAGATCCTCAGCTCTTCACAGATTCTCCTTATAATCTTTGCTTTTCTTTTGTCAAAAATCAAGCAAGTTATAATTAATTCCCGCGAAATAAGTTGATTAGCCAGAGACATGTAATGTTGATTATACTTTTTAGCATACAGCATATAAACCTTTGTCTGGCTTCTTCTTGTTTCTGTTTATCTCTCTTGTTTATAGGCAAAAAGCATAAGAGATGCTAATAATCCACTACCCTTTTGTGTATTAGCTCTTTGTGGGGGATTGTGTTCTTCCAGACTATGTAAAACAGAAAATGCAAATGTTATTTGGTATTTCATGAACCATCAACATCCATATGTTGATCCCAAAAACTGTATAGCATAACTTTTGCTCTTAAACCCTCATTTTAAACTTTAACTGACACTTTTTAAACACATCTATGGACCGGATCAGCATTCTTCCAAGCATCAGGAAGTACCAACTTAGCCAACATGGACCTGCAAACCATCATTAATTTCTTGTTACACAAACACACTGATGCAGGGTCCTCTAGATGTTTCATCAAATAACAAGTTAAGCAAGTGACCCTACATACTCAACTGTCCTCACAAACCATAAATCTTACACACAATACCATGCTGTTGGACTACCTTTAACATCATATACCAATATGAAACTTAGCTTTTGAGTGCACAGGCTTAATCTCAAGGGTTAATAGTTCTATATCTTCCCAACTGGAATGAACACCAACAATCAAGAATGCATGATTTTGTGTTATGTTTTACAGAAAAAAAGGTTGTTATAATGGAAATCAATGGTGCTACACAAAAACTAATATCTATCAATAGGTGCCAGCTTTCAACGTAAAGAACCCCAATTATTTTATATCTTTACTATATTATTCTATCTCCCACTGCACGGAAAAACCTAACTTCATGTATAGTGAAAACTGTACAGGAAATATTTTAATACAACACTACTACAAAACCTAATGTTGTAGGGCCTTCTAAAAATGATTTGTTTTTTGCCTCTTGTTGAAGCTGGAATGATGTTGATGCGTGTCAAATCTATCACACGATACCTGCAGATATCCTGCTTTTTTGGAAAGGTATTTTAAATAAACAGATTATTACAGTGCATTCACAATCACTGTCAGCCCACGAAGGAGCATCCCACTGAAGGAGCACAACTTTTGCCTCCATGCAGTCCTCAAGTCTTCACTGAACATCTGTGAAGTATTTATCCTGCTCTGTGTTTGTTAGAGACTGTATGAACCCCATGAAGAGTTTAAGTTGAGGACGCGGCATGTTTTTCTCTTTCTTCCTGCAGTGAAAATATGCTTTTTGTCATTCTCTTCCAAATGCAAAGATGCTTCTCTTCTTTCAGCTACAAAAAAACAAGTGCAAAAACCTATGATTTGAACTATTGAACTTTAGCATTTAATTCACCCATCTTGTGCAGTGAATATCAATAAAATACAGATCTGCAGGTTCAAACTCTAGCTTGTAAAATACATAATGCTGAAAATTAGTGTCTGGATGTCTCATTAGTGCACAAAACTGCAAATCAGTTTTGCATATACAATACTATTGCAAAGAAAATAACACAAAATATTTTTATTTGTCTTTTATGATTCGCAAAAGGGGTCAGTAAGAATTTGTTTTATGTGTCAATAAGTTGTTGGAAATGAATGACGATGTTAAACTCTGCACTTTAGTGCTGGTAAGGTAGAAGATTTGTTCAGGGCAAAATGGATTTTGAATAAAGAAGACCCCTAGTCCATTTTGCAAAGACATGTCATACCCTGTGGATAGCGCTTGGTTGGAGTTGATTTCATCCTCCAACAGGACAACGACCCACAGAAAACCTCCATTTTGTGCAAAAACTATTTAGAGAAGAAGCAACAGCTTTGTCTTATATCTGTACTGGAGTCACCAGATCTAAACCATTGAGCTGTTGTGGGAGCAGCTTCAAGAAGTGCCCATCCAGCCAATCCAACTTGTGGGAGGTGCTTCTAGAAGCTTGGGGTGAAATTTCTCCAGATTACTAAAAAAAATGTACAGATAGAAGGAATGCAATGCTGTGATTACTGCAAAAGATGCGAGAAAACAAAAGGGGAGAGAGAACCGGAGGAAAAATGTGGAAACAGAAAGAGAAATCACTGTCAGATTTTATGTTCTTGAGCCAATAACTAATATTTTAACCATAATCCCTGCAGGATTTTCATAGACTGTTTGCATGTACCACATGGTTCCATGGTAAACTTTTGATCATAGGACCCTGGCAACACACAACCTGAAAAGTTTGCAGCAACTTTTCAATCATCACAAAAAATATCCAGAAAAAGCACAAACTTACTGTCTGGCCCAGCACCTGGGTTTATTCTGGGGTGCCTCTCTTTAGACATCAGACAGCCGTCTGCTTCGGTACGTCTGGAGATTTCGTACCACATGCTGATTTTAAAATTTTAAACAGCTCTTGACGGTCATTTCCTGTGTCCTCACAGCAGCCTGTTATTCCAAAGCCTTTAGAAAGGCTCAGCAAGAGCTCCAGCTTTCTCCCCAGAGATTCAATACATCGACACAGCGCTCTGACTGTTCTCTGTGTTCAATACGTGGAACAGGCAACAGTGTTCTGAGAAAATACATAATAATGTGATTTACCAAAAAGTGACTACTTTCAGTATGTTTCCATAGAGTTTATTATTTAATTTGGTTGCATAAGCATTTAAGCATATGTGTATATAACATGACTTCCATTTAGTTTTTTGGGGGAAATGAAGCATGAAATTGAGCAGAAGATCTAACAAATGTGTACTCCTAAGCTTTCTTTTATTACTATGCTTCACACCCAAAGGTGCATATTTAAAATGTTGGTATACCTTTGTATATTCCATATGTTCGAATCACTATCATTTACAGAAATTAAACAGGTTAAACATTGTTTGTGCAGATAGAAAATGTGCACTTTTGTACACGTGATTGTGGAGTTAAAATTGACAAAGTTTTTAAATGGTTCGTTTGGGAAAAACAAAAGCAGAGACATGATGAATACAAGTCGATTGTCTGAGAAATGTCTGAGTTTGGACACTTTAACGGTTACTACTGAGCAGAGTAATGTATAATTAATATACGACTTTTAAATGTTTTTTTTATGAAGTCTGAGATGTTGACATGCTAAATATAATGGGTGATGGATACAATTATTTTTATTGTAGCAGATTTTACTCAAAAATGATCAAAAATGCATCACAACTTAGTAAATAATGATGTGCTATTACGTTTGGAACAGCTTGATTACTTTCAGTACACGTTCCCCAAATTTGCAGGATTTGCAAAACTGTAGCTGATGGTGTTGCAATGGAAACACTAATGGCAAGACATCATTTCATGGATAAAAATAAAGTACACAAAAAAGTTATCGTTTTCTTGCAGTATTTGTGTTTTGGGTTAGTGGATGCAGCATTAAAGGAAATTTTTGTTTTAAGAGGTGCATTAGGTGATCGTGGCTATGCAAAGTCATATATCTAACGTTTTTCTAGACACAGTGAACTCCAAAATTTTCCACCACACTGCGTCACGGTGCACATGCTCGCTGGAAAAAAACACACTGTAAACTGGCCCTCGATCAAATTTGGAATTGATTGTCGGTTGGTGGATGGATGGATTTAGTAATAAAAATACTATTGTTAACTGATTCGTCTTATGTTTCTTCTGTTTACACCATGAATTTTTTTTCCAGAAGTTTTTTATTTGTCACAATTTTTGAAGCCATTTTAAAAACATTAAAATAATAAAATAATAATAGCTTAGCCCTTTTTAAAACATTTTATGCCACGTTTAATACTTAAAAAAAAATACTTGCCTCAAAGCATTTCCATTGCGACATCACGTGGTTCTGGGTAACCACTTCCTTCTGCTTTTTTTGTTAATTAATTGTTAATTTTTAATAGAATGAACAGGAGAGAAACTTAATCCAGAGGGCATATAAGTCTCACAAAGAGTAAAATCACTGTGGTTCTTTTAAAACCCTGACTTTTCTTATTAAGTTTCCAACAGTCTTCACTGCACCAAAAGTTCACAAGATCCACATCAAGGCAGAGATTTTCAAAAGCAGGATAGATGACATATACAGGCTTTGTTTTGATCAATGTTCAGCTAAATCTTGAAGACTTGTGTGGGTGAAAATAATCATTCAATTGTCTTGGCATCAATGGGCTACAAAATGTTTTTTTCTTCACTCTGTGTTTGTGAAGTTGGAAGAGTATATTACCATCCCCAAGGAATTCATTTGGGAAAAAATCTAAACTAACCCAAATTAGCCTGGAATGATCTGATTGGATGATTAGATTTCAGTCTGATGTTTAAATTTGGTGTTTGTGAAGAACCGGAGCAGAAGGGAGAAAGACAAAAGATCAGCAACAGGCAGCGGGCTTTAACATAGCCATGTGTAATTATTTGAATTTAGAATACAATTTTCAACAACACTAGCAGTGCCACTTTCATTTTAACCCAGAATAAACCTGGGAAGAACCTCCCAGAAATGTCTTGACTGGCTGAGTTCCCAAAGTACATTCTCCCACCTCCACAAGCAAGAAGGCATGACTGCACATATTGTGTTTCATCTACGTGTTCTAAGACGCAAGTAATCTTGGACTCGTGTGAAATATGGCAACTTTGGATGGAAACGTGGCTAATGATGCAAAGGCAGGTGGTGAAAACTACAATACCAAAACTCCAAAAATGAGCTCTTATTTCAATAAGACACTGAATCGTTTGTGTTTGCATTTCTCCTTTGGGGCACACAATATTTTTTATTTGGTTTTAAAAAGGAAAACTGACTATCTTGGTCATTTAAAAGGAAAATGTCTACGAGAATGTGATCATCTCTGATAATGGGTTGACCATGAACATGTCCACCCCTTCTCATGTCAGTTTTTTTTTTTTATTGTTCAGAACTTTTATTACTTGTCACAAATATGAAACAACTCTTTTAGCTCCGTTATACCTGCTAGCTTTTGCTCATCGGCTTCACCTCTCTACACCTTCTGACAGTCTCAGGCTGAGCACTGAGCCGTGTGTGATGGAGAGGAACATCCTGACACCCCAGCTGACTCCACAGTTCGACCAGCCACCAGCAGATGGCTGAGCCACCTGCGACACTCCATCAACAAAGATCCAAATGCTCCAAACACCTCTGAACTCACCTTGATATCCCACAATCCCTCTTTCCCACACCTGTCCAATCACATCACAGCTTTCACTAGTTCTCATTCAGGAGTTTATCTCTGCGGGATGGCAATGTGTTCCTTTAACGTTAAAATGAACAGCATCCCTTCTATATCTGTTTCTTTGTGAATATTTTATTTGTATGCTGCAAAACTGATAGAATTGAGTGATAGTATTTCAACAGAAATAGTTTGACATCCATACGTTTTTTTTTTTTATCTTGTGCGTCAACTTCCTGCTGAATATCTAGCATCTCAGCTTCTCTCTCTCTCTCTCTCTCTCTCTCTCTCTATGTTTGCTCAGATTTTGTTAGCTTCCAAGCTCAGATGTAACACTAATTACATGCTATAAATGTCACATTGTAAACGGAGAAGGAAGGCATGCGGTAATGGAAGCAGGTTTTGAGGAAGAATGAAAGAAGTCATTAGCGGATAATGATTTTAATTACATGCTCTTTGTGTGCAACGCCATGCGCTTGACAAGAGTTTCCCCTCCGCATGATTATACCGTGATTGACGGCCTGAATAAACAGCCCATGAATGACATGGGCACCGCAGTCGTTTCGAGAAACAGGTGGATCCAGGAACATGTTTGTGATAAAGAGCTAGAAGCTGCATTTTAATGCACGCTGGTCAAATTTAGTCTTTTTTTCTGGGGTGTTTGTGATATACAAAAGCTACATGGATCTAACACTGATCTAAACACACTCATATTGTTGAATCTTAAATGTCATTCCTCAAAGGTTGCAGAGTGGGTTTCTATTTAGAACTAAAACAGAATTTCAGTGATGTGTACGCACTCGTGTTGTTTTCCCTGTCAGGTAGATGACAAACACTTCTCATTTCCAGTGGCAGGCTGACTCACTATTTACTGAACTGCTTAACATTGAAGGGAAATTAGACCACACCGCAGGTTCGGGTACAAACCTGTCATTTTCTGCCTTAAAGCCCTCCATTTAAAAAGAATACATTTAGAGTGTCAAATAAATCTTTCTCCCTCCTGCGCGTATGCTGAATTATTGAGTCACTATACAATTTAATAAAACATCAGCTACCAGTCAGTTATTCTTCATCAAATCTGTGTAAAGGAAAATCTGAAAAGCAGGGGGACACCAGACACAGGTCCCTTGTTTATTGCAGGCCACCAAGCACATTTACTTCCGTGGGGAATTTAACCCTGTTTAGTTTATCTATAGTTAAAACTTTTGAAAATCAATACTATGACTAGATTGTATGTATCAAATATAGAACATTCATAGAATGGAATAACAAATTTCGGGAGGAGTTATCAGGGCATATCGACTCACACCAATGTAAGCAGATCAACTATGCTTTTTATTGTATTCATGATTAAGTGATTTCATTGTAAAGTGTAATTTAAAAGTATGGTTTCATGGCCTGAATGTGTAAAAAAAAAAGTACTAAAAAAAACGACTTAAGTACAGTAACGAATTACATTTACTTCCGTGGGGCATTAAACCCAGTTTTGGTTACCTAAAGTTAAAAATTTTGAAAATCATTTCTTATTTGATTTTTTTTAATTTTAGAATTTTCAACAACAAAATATCCATCTGGTGAAGTCCACCTAGAGTCCACCATCTCTACTGCTTTTTGTTAGGGCTTTTTGTTAGTGATAATGACGTAAAATAACTCACATTTCACAACCAATCATGACATTAAGATTGCTAGTAGCTGCTGCTGAATACTACAACTCTCACACATCTCCTTCTCTATGTACATTACTGTTACATTTCTCTTAATATTATTGTTTAAGGATCCATTGCTAGGATATAAACTTGAATCAATACTTAATGTGCACGCCTTTATTTTCAAAGTAGGCATGTTAGGAGCTTAATGTTCCTGACCGGATAAGTTTCAAGCAACCTCATCCCCAGATGAACTACTCAAAAACATTATGAATTATTGAAGCCATCCGTTTGCTTTTGTATGGAACTCATGAAGGATTTCTTGAGAACACAGGATGCCCTTCAGGGAGGAAAGTGTAAAAGAAGTACAGCTACGGGAGTGTGGCACAACTAAATTAATTTAAAACATGGCTTTGTTAACGAGATTACCATTCATTCTGAGACTGTAATGCATGTTTCCCAATGCTGGAAACTTCTTCTAAAGACCTTTGCTAGGTTTTTCTGATGTAACATGCTATCCAAAACAAGCTATGCATTGGCAGCACTGCATTTGCCTTTACCGACAGCAGAAATGTGGATGCAGGATGAAATCCTCCCATGCACTTAAAAAGGTAAAGAAAGCATTTCACTGAGAGAAAATCTGGCTTGAGTGAGACAAAGTGCAATGTTGAAAAGCAAAATTGAGACTCATCAGAGCTCTTAAAGAAATGAACATTGACCTCAAATGGCTCAATGGGATTGAAACGCTTGAATGTGTGCAGCTGAAAGCTGGCTGGGACATTGTTATGATGTGGCGCGTGTTTAAAAACCCTGAGATTTAGTTCCCTTCCCTAACACACCTCCAGACTGTTGCACACACTTATTCAGATTGAGAATAGAGTTCTGGATTGTATGTTTCAAATAAAGAACATTCCAAGAATAGAACAACAAATTTCGGGAGGAGTTATCAAGGCATGCCAACTCAAGCCAGTGTAATTGAATCAACCATACTTCCAATTTTTTTCATAGTGTAAACACCCGATGACGACGCATTCATTATTTATATTCATGATTAAGTGACTTCATTATAATGTGGGATTTAAAAGTATTTATTACCGTATTTTTCGGCTCATAAGACGCACTTTTTCTTCCCCAAAACTGAGGGGGAAAAGTTGGTGCGTCTTATCGAGCGAATGCAGAGCGCCGCGAAGTCCGGTCACGGCCGTATGAGAGGCGTAAGAGCTCCGGAGCTCCGGTGCTAGGCCGAAGCCGCGGCCATATTTGTACACCGGCGCTGCGCGCTGACGTCATCGCCCATCTCTGCTATAGCGCGGTCGTAACGAAAACGGGGGAAAAAAACTACATTTCCCACAATACATTTGGCTTCCACATCCATACTCACGAGCGAAACTACAGAGCTCAGCTGCCGTTTCTCACACATTAAATGTAATACTCTCGCATTTGAGTGATCTCACGCTACAAACCCCGATTTCTCACGCTAAAATACATTTCAAGATGTGAAATGGGCACAGCTAATAGTTTATCTGCGATGTTTCTTGAGCCTGATGTGACGCTTGTGCCGGATAGCCAGTGGAAAAAGAAGGAGCTTCAAGACGAGCACATCATCCCAAACTCAAACCTTTATTTTTAGCCTCCTTCAGCGTCACAAAAGAAAAGTAAACAATATGTAACAGGGTAGCGGTCCCAGGGGAAGAGAAGCGCACACACTCGTCTCTCCCTCTCCTCGCACACATTGATTGTTTGGGGCGGAGCTCTTAAAGGGCAACATACATACAAATACAATGTGGTACATATACCTAGCAGTGGACTTACATTAAGGAGTAGTTACATTTATTTTACATTAAAACAATTATTAATTAATTATTAAATAATTATTATTTTACATCTGGGGGTGCCCAGATTCTTTTAAAGGTTTAAAGGGGGGCTCAACTAAAAAAGTTTGAGAACCACTGTATTATTACTAATGTGGGGGCAATCTTACTAGCTATTATTAGTAATGTAGTGACAATGTTACTGGCTATTATTAGTAATGTAGTGACAATGTTACTGGCTATTATTAGTAATGTAGTGACAATGTTACTGGCTATTACGGTATTACTAATGTGGGGGCAATGTTGCACTGGAACAGTGATGGTGATAACGAATGGTGGACTTTAGAATGAGGAGTGGGGGCAAAGAAAAACATTACAGCCTTTTTTTGTTACTTTTACTGTTTACTGTCTGTTCATGTTACATGTTTTGCTGTTAACTTTTACACAGTTGATATAAAATATTTTACAACGGTATTTGGTTCAGAATCTTTTTTTTCTAGATCTTCCTCATTTAAAATTGGGTGCGTCTTATGTGCCGGTGCGTCTTATGAGCCGAAAAATACGGTATATATTACAGATACTTGAAAAAGCTACTTAAGTACGTTAACAAATTACATTTACCTCATTACTGCCCACAACTGGAGATCGTTTAGATTCTTTGGATATTTAAAATAAAAGGTGCAGAGTTAGATTGAGTTGGAAAAGATTGGATTAGTGAGCTAAGAGTTAATTGGTAGTAGAGTGACCTGAATTGAAGACACCTGTTTACTGATTAGCAAGTAAATAGCTTAATCACAGTAAAGGTGTATAAAGGGGCAGAAAGCTGAATGTAACCAGAACTGAGATCCTATTCCTCAGAATGTGTTGAATAACAGAAAATCAAATGAATTCATAGAACAATTTGTAAAGCACTCCTAAACAAAATGTATCTTTACTTGATATTGAGCATTCTTTATGTGCAGATGCAACGTGTCCATTCACTGCAGTAGCATATTTCTCCCTGCATTTATTTCTAGACCAAATTCTAGATTTTGTCTAGAAATAAATTCAACAAAATGGTTGGGCCTTCCACAGTTTTTTTTTCTTTATTAACTGCAGTCTACTAATAGAGATCCGCGTGTGTAATAGGGATTTCACTGAAAAAGACAAATACGATAGTAAACCATGTAAAACAAAGGAAGCAAAGTAGCACTGACCCCAGTGAAGGCTCCAAGTGAAGGGATCCACTTTATGTATAAGCAAACTTTGAGATTACTTCCTGTTTTTTATATCAATCTATATTTCTCTAAAACCAGAAAACTCAGAGTTAAAATATGAGCTGCGTTACTCATAACTTTAAAGTTATTTTGTCACATTAAATATTCCACAGCTGCGTGATCTCATATTTGTCACAAGGAAAGGGAAGTTATTTCAGAGCCCAAACCTACAGTTCCTCAGGAAATATGATGAAAACAAACATATTTTTCTAGGGAATAAAACTCTCAGATGAAGCGTGTCTGGTGCATTTATATACAGTGCACAGCAGAGAAGGGTTTCCATGCGTAAACTCAATTTCATGTTGTCTCGGAAGAAATGTGCAAACTTTATGACACTGTCTACTTTTTTAACATGTTCATTTGTTTCTTAATAAAAGATCTATTCCTGCTTTTTTTCCTTCATATTATACACAAAACTGAAGAAGGCAATATTACATTTCCCACATTACACTTGTTACAAACCCAATTTTGAAATGACCAGTTAATGAAACTCTCCACTTTTTGGAAGAAGTTGCTTATTGTGTTGTGTTTTACCATTTTGACAACTCTTCAGCTCTTCGCTGGGTCTGGTGATAGCACTTTTTCACATGAATCAAATTAAATGGCTTTAGCATTAATCCATCTGTTGTGCATTAAAAAATATTGTCATAGTTTATTTTTTATAACAGATGTTCCCAAACTCAGTCTTCGAGCGCTAGTGTCCTGCATAGTTTAGCGCCTGGAAGCTTCTACTATACCTAGGAAAAGCTTGATTAGCTGGCTCAGGTGGGGGGTTGCAGCTGAAGACACCAGCACCCCAGGACTGAGATTAGGCACCACTTGATTTATATTAAATAAATTAAATGATTGCTGATATGGAAAATATTACACCACTGTTCGGGGTGATCAGCTCCCAGTCTCGACTGGCCGCGTTCCCAAAGAGCAAAAAGCAAGATGTTTTGTCTGCATGTTCGCAAGTAAGTTCCTTTTTCCTATTGAGTTTGTTCTCCTGGACTCATTGGATCGACACTGTGCATTTATTCAAATATTTTATGCAATATTTCAGTTTTTCACATACATTTAATTTTTGTCTTTGGATGGAAACATGGCTACTGAAAACCAGACTACTGCATCATGTCACCCTGTAGACGTCACAATGCTTTAATATTAAAATATCAAACATAGCTATATCCAAAAAACTGTAATAAGGCAAGAATTTCTAGTTATACTTTATTTACGTTTTTAGAGAGGAAAAATGTTGTTAAGATGGAGAATATTTGAAATGAAATTCAGGCTCAAAATGGATGAGAATCGCGTTTGGTTTCAGTACTTTCCTACACATACAATGTTGTTCTGAACAGAACATATAAAACCTTTTATGGCAAAAAAAAGACTAAATTTTCACTTTTGCATGAACCATCCCTGCATCGATAAGAACTTGGCTCCATGTACCAGAAAGCTTATTCATGTGTAATAATTCAATTTAGCAGGCAGGATGAAACAGAGTGAAGGGGGGCTTTGTTATCTTCTCACTCAGGCCATCAGGACCTGGTCATCTACCCAGAAATCAATCACAAATCTCTCTCCTTCCTTCTCTCGCTCAAATCAATTTCCCTTCATTCATCGCAGAGGCCTCCCAGGGCATGTGCCTGTCAGAAAATCTGCATCTTCTACCTGACAGATGTCAGGAAATGAAGAAGTAAAGTTTGTTGCTATGGAAACTATTCAGGATATGAGGCATAAAAAAGTCCCAGAGACTGCCATGATGCTAGAAGATAGAGATTGACACATGTTTAAAGAGTAAATTATAGTGAAAAAAGAACCAAGGACATTTATGATTTATTAAAGCATTAACTCAAATTAGGTAAATATGGTTAAGAAAATGGATGGGTGGATTTGCTTAAACAATACATTTCTACTTTAAATCAAGTTAGTTGTCGAAATTCAGTAGCTGAGCTGAGTTGTACATTCAAATTTATAGAAATTGAATTATCTAACTACCAGATGTCTATCTACCCAAAAGAGTGTCAGTGACATCATCCATATGTTTCCCAATACGTTTTCAGTAATGCATCAGACAAACTATCAAAATAAATTTTCTTCACCTTATTTTTTAAGAAACTAAGTTCCAAACAAAATATTTTTTTTCTAAACTGCCATCAAAAGTTTCTGTAAAGTATTTATTGCTTGATTTTGCCATTGCTGTCTGTTTCTTGCTCAACAGTGCTCATTAACATATTTAAATGCATGCAAACAAAGCGGGAAACAGGGTGAGGTGTTTTGCTTTTGTATGTTTGCTCATTTAAAGTTGATTGGGTTGTACAAATAGAATCTGAGGGAACGTACAGGCTGAAACATATGAATTTTTGTGCATAAGATCATGTATGCTGCAATATTAGTTAGCAATCCATACTAATGTTAACTCATAGGCCCCTGGTATTTAGTTTAAAGAACTTGTGTCTAATCAAAGGTTTATACAAAAAAAAGATTTTCAAAATGAAAATGAACTCAGATTGTTTTTATTTCTTAAAAAAAAAAACAAGATGAAAAGGGTCCTTATCTACATCTGTCTTTTTGTTGTGTATTCCCCATCCCCTCATTTCATTCAGCTGCTGCCGTTTGAATGGAACCCAGCTGCTGCACATTGGATTCTATCTCAACACTCTTCTTAAACCCCTCGCACTCTCTCTTTCTTCCCTGTCAGACTGTTCAAACCAAACTCTCAGAGACATTGCTGCATCCTTATGGATCGATCACTCATTTCAGTCTGACTCTTGTTCTGTCTGGAGTGCCTGGAACTGGGCGTTATTCCGCCAGCAGTAAGTTGTTATTGCTGTCTATTTCTGGAGACGGTGGTTGTCAGGAAATGGGAGGCTCTCCACAGCTTCGCTAGCTCCTAGCTGCTAGCAAACCAGTGCATTTCCACCTTTGAGCATGAACAACCTGGAAAACTGTTGCTTATTTGTTGTGAGTGAAATCCATCATTGAGTTGTTTTTTAAGCATCTAGGTCTCTGAATTCTATTAAATAAATCTTGCATCGGGGTCCTTTGTTCTTACTTCCACACATAACAGTTAGTAAACCATTTGAGCATAATCAGTATTTAAAGCAATACTGACATCTTAAAAAGTACATTTCAGAATCCAGAATCACTCCGCTTCGATGGGAGCTTACCACATCCTATAAAAATTTGATAGCCACAGATAAATGTTAGGGTACCTTGATGAAATAATAACACCAGCGTTGCACAAGAGTTGACAAGGTTACTTTTTATCCTATTATTGCCTTTATTGGAGCTGAATTTATTATGAGCCCTGGAAATTAGACTTAATGGTTATTTAAAGAACTTATTTGGATTTCTGATCCCCTTTTAAGTATAGTGAGAGTTTCCCATTATTGAGGTTGAAAGAAAGAAAGAAGTGTATCTTTCTGTCTTTGCAAGACCCAGGCCTTCCACTGATCGATCTGCTAAATGAGAAAGTTCAGAAGAGATTTGTAGGGTGAATGATTAAATTCCCCTGACGAGCATTTTGCATCGCTAAAGAGATGGAGCACACAGTAAAACAATACTCTAACCTCCACAGTCACCAGAGCTGAGTTGTGTTGAGTCTCTCTGGACACATTTGAACAAGTGAATGAAAAGAACACCCTGCCCTAAATCCCACTGAATATTATCAAGAACTAGTATCAATTTCACGATTTAATTATACACTGGTTGCAATGGGGATTTTAATAAAACAGAAGGGATCTAAAAGCCTGTTTCTGTTTCACTGTCAAACCACTGCATGCATCTGCATATTCTAGGATACAAACGTAGCAGGAAGCAGAGTGGATGGAAAGAGTGCAGCAGAGTGCTTCAGAGTATTGACAGAAAAAATCCATTCCAGAATATGGGGAGACATGGAACCTTGTAGAACTACCTCTGAACCAGAGACACCAGAGACAGACAGAAGCCTGTTTCCTTGGCTGAGGAGACAAAGAACTGGTCTAATGCTCAGTACTGCAAATTATTTGGACCAAGAATCTTGATGCACAACCTTGGACACATCATCAGTGTTGTTTCCTGGACTCACAGGGCGTTTCGGGTCTCGCAACAGACACCCTCCTCCAGGCGACCCGACCGAGGCTGATCAGGCCCCAGCCTTTGTCCAAGAGGGATGCCATCTTGATGCTTTCTCTGCTGCCTCCACATTGTTACTTATTGCTCTTCTTCTGTTTGCGCCTATTATGCCCACCATAGGCCTTATTCAGGGTGTGACTGGCAAACCCCCGACTGCCCACTTAAACTGATACTGGAGGACCAGGTGCTTGCCAGTTGGTCCCACACTGCTCCACCAGCTCCTGGTATTTTCCCCTCTTCCTCTCAGGGGCCTCATCCATCCTCTCCTCCCAGAGCATTGTAAACTCCAACAAGATTTGGTACCAGGTTGTTGTTATGCTCCAAAGTCCGGCTCTGCTTTGTGCTACTACCCCCAGGATGGCCTTGTGCTTCGGGCGAGTTTCAGCTTGTTGGACTGCCTCCGATGCCCTCCGCTTCCTCCCTGTCCTTACGACAATCCCTGCCCCGGACACCTTCGTATCTCTGGATTCAGAATACTGCAGATGTTCCTGTGCCCGTGCCACAGGGAACTCTTCCCTGACTGAGCCAAAAGGAAGTCTTAGCTTGTTGGTGTTCCCATACAGGGTGATGGTTCTTAGACTGCGTGGCAATCCCAGCCATCTACATAGATAGCTGCTCACCTTTCGCTCAAAACCTTCAACCACAGTCATGGGGACCTCATAGAGGAGTCTTGGGAGGATTCATAGAAGTAAAATGTAATTTTATTTCTTTATTGTTATTCTCAGGGTTAGTGAGCTATGAGCGAAAATGTAACGCACAAGGGGGCAAGTCCCCGGTACCGGGGACTCTCGGGCTTAAGACGTTAAAGGGTCAAAACCCCCTAGAACACTTTTTTCAAAATTAAAAAAAAAAAAATACCCATTTAAGATTTTTTTCTACATTTAGAAAACAGGAAAAACATGGGGCTAATCTATATTTAAAAGATACAGTAATCTTCAATGTGTTCTTTGTATCAGCCTTCCATATAACAGCTCGTGTCTCTAGTTAAATGTACCTGCTTTCTATTTACAGGAGCTACTTTTAAGATCAAATTTGGAAGACAATTAAACACACCAGATGCTTTACTAAAAAATGAATGAATAAAAAACTGATGGCCGTCACAATGAAAGCTTTAAACACATCTTCAGCTGGTTCAGTTCAGTTCAGTTCACACAAACTCGTTCATCAGAGTGTCGAGTCACTGCTCGTCTGACCTTTACTGATAACAAACGGAGGATCCATACAACCAATTTATCTCTGTCGTTTTCTCTGTCTCTTTGGATTTTCTTCAAGTGCCAGAAAAAAAAGTTTGGTCTCAAATGTGAACACATTCCTTTGGATTATTAACAAAACACTTACTATAGATTAAACTACCATTGAGAAAGTTCTGCTCTCGAGCAATATTTATTTTTTATCATACAGCTCAGTCTTTTATTTTAATCTCCACATTAACAAAATTGTATTTTCAACTATTCAATATTTTTAGAAAACGACGTCATGACATGGTTCTTCAGAACTAGTAAACCAAATTCCAAAATAAAAGACCCCAGCAGCTCAAGAGCTTAGTCAAAAAGCCTAGTTCATGCATCCAATATTTGATCTTTTTTGTTTACATTTTAATCTTTACCTTTTTATAATACTTATTTATAGTCTACATTGGACATTTATTACAATCTTACATTCACAATGGTATTTATTTTTGAACGTATTCATTCATTCATCTACTTGCCCACTTGTTCCCTTTTGGGGTCAAGGGGGTCTGTTGTTGCCTAGCTCCAGCGCACTTTGGGTTAGATGTGGGGGTAATTTTTGTACTCCTTCAGAAGGAAGCGATTGAGGCTGTGTTGGAAACTATTCGATATTCATGTAAGCCTCTGATTCTTACACAGTTAACAACCACTTCTGAGATCATCCAATAGTGGTGAATATTATTCTAGAAGTGGACACATTTTTGGCTAACTGGTAGCAATTCAATTCAAATATAGCATTGATAAATGCATAGCTAAGCCTGATAACTTATTCTTTTACAGCTGAATGGTTTTGAAGTGAACAGAGAAGCCTCTAAAAAACCCAGCCACAATTCAGACTTTTTGTAAAGTAATCATTGGACATTGAGGATCTCAAATGGCTGTACGTAATTGAAACTAAAACTTTATCCACCTTTTTTCAAATCAGGATTCATTGATCATGTAACAAAATGGTTTGAAGTCATAAAGTAATAAGCAACAGTTTAGTGAGAAGTGTGTATTGCGATTCAACTGGCAAGGCATAATGAGAGACAGAGAGAAAGGTCAGAGGCAGACAGATTTCAGATAGTAAAATCCAAGCTTAAGAATGCCTGACAATCAGTCCAAGGAATTATTGCAAAATGTTCACAAACGTGAGTTAATTATGAACAACTTTGAATCATCTATATCAGGGGTGTCAAACTCATTTTCACCAAGGGAAATGGCGAAATGGCTGTCCTCAAAGGGCCAGATGTAACTTATAAATGTAAAAATCGATTGTAATGTAAAATAAATGTAACTACTCCTTAATGTTAAATAACTCATTATTTAGAACTTATTCAAGTAACAATTCAGTTACATAGAAACAATTGCATGCTTGTTGTTCTAATATAAATCCTTTTGATTTTTGTCAGCTTAAGAAAACCCACATAACTCCATTAATGAAGGACCAAACTGTCCAAGTGAATAAAGAAAAATAGCATTTTTGTCATTTGTTTAGCGAAAAAAAAAACCTCACAGACTGAAGACGATGCATATCGATCATCATCTTTTATCATCAGGCTTAAGAAACAGAACACAGATAAACTATTAGCTCCCCTCATTTCACATCTTGAAATTTATTTTAGTGTGAAAAATCTGAGGTGTGATGTGAGGGATCACTCAAATGCAAGAGTCTTACGTTCAACTGTGTGAGAACTGTTTTTTTTTGTTTAGATACTCAAAACTTTTAAGCTCTCGCAGGCCACATTAGATTACATGGCAGGCCACATGTGGCCCAAGGGCCTTGAGTTTGACACATGTGATCTTTTTTATAGGGGAGGGCTCGCGCTGTTGAGTAAGAAGCGACTCCGGCTCTGACACCATTCTCCATTTGTACTGAACATCTCCGGACTGGCACATTTTCTATTCAGATTTTCAATGCTGTTTCTAGCCAGTGTCTTTTCTCTCTGTTTAAGTGTAAACTGCAAGATGTTCCGAGCAATGAATAAAGAACTAGACATACCACAGAGAGCACCTGGTGGTTGGTAGTCGCTTTTTGTCAAAGCTGGTTCCAATAAGGTTTCTTTTTTGTTATGAAAGGATTTGAGTTATGAAATGTTCAGGATTTTAAGTTTGTTTTTTTTTCGCTGCTGAAAAGCAGAACATTTGTATGTAATCAAATGAAGTACAGCCTGCTGGTGAAGCATGCTTCACATTTTAATTTAAATCATTTCATCAGACTCCATTTGCATCCTTATGGGTCTGGAGAACAAATAATTCTCGCAACTATCTTATTTTATTCATATCTAATGATGTTTTTTTTGTAGAGTGTTTTTTTTTATTACAAACAAATACAAAATCATTTTGCTATGTGATAATTTCCCAGAACTCAGGAAACATTTCAATAAAAAGGGAGATGTTTCCTCTTAGTTTAAGGACTAAGCTGTGAATTTTCAATTATGATTGTATGCCATGTTTCATCATATCCACTTTAAAGCTCACAGTGGTCCCTTGAACTTGTTTTACTTCGGTGCACCTGATGCATCCAATATTTAAAAAAATAGATGCATACAGCATCTGCGTTTTTACAAATTATATTCATTAAATTCAGTCTATAGATGACATCGTAAAAACTGAATCATGCAACAATTAAATGTCTGTTTCTTTCTCTTGGGAAAGTCTTGTCTCTGCATTATCAACAGTGATTATAGCATGACTTTAATTGCCAAACACATTAGTAACTGTGCTGGTCAGGCAGTGTGCTGAGCTGACTTTGGGACACAGATTTGGGAGCTGTCCATTAGAAAGCCAGATGTTGAGCAGATGGCATGGAACGCCCAATCTGTGCCCACATGCACAGCTGCAGAGACCCAGGCCTGGAAAACACACAGAAAAGCACAGTGAAGGCAAACATATGTGACAAGAAGATGCTAGCCGTCTTTACTCCTCTATTGTGCTGCACCTGCGATATTCAAAGTGGAATCTGCATAAAACATCTCAAGCGAAGTGATGATGTCGTCCATATGTCCAAAACAGTTATTTAAAGCCTTTCTCAACGCCTTGGGAAACAAAGACACTGTTGGTTTCCATATCCTGCTGGTGCATGCATCTGTTTGCCAGTTTTCCTGGTGTCACGTCTTATTTCCTCCCAATGTGGGTCGCACTTCTGCTGAGAGCATCTTCACAGCTTTAGTTTCAGGTATTAGTCGCGCACTGAATAAAGAGATTTTGGGGAAAACAGTCTCAAATGTCTATCAAAAATTGATTTCACATAACATTTAAAGATACACTATGTATGACACTTGCAATTGTGTCTTGCAATTGTTCATGCGTCATCAGGCAACAACTGCAAAATCTGTGCTAAAATAACATTTACTTTTAAGCATTTAATAGATGCTTGCAGTTAAGTCTTGCAGTATAGCCATTGATAAGCCTTGCACCAATAGCAGAGATCGACCAAGCACAATTTGCTTATTGAATGTGGAGCACTGAAAGAATACACTTTCAGGTCCATAGAATAGAGAATGGCGAGTTCTCCTAAGTTTTTTATTCATGTTGTTTTTATTTATCCAGTGTCTTATCCATTTGTGCTAATAAATTACCCTTTAAACAGTTTTTGTGGCAATGCTTGATATGCTTATTTTAGTACAACCCCAGCTTCTTTTTTTACAAATATTTTTTTTTTGTCATTACATTACACAATAACGCAACAGCAAACCTGAAATTGTACAAAAAAAAATACAATTCAGATTCTGTCGTTTTAATTACAAATATTGAGAATGAACAAGCAAAAAACAAAACGGGAAAAAGTAAAAATCCATAAATACCATTAAAAAAAGGTCAAAACATTGTGTAAATTATTTTGAATAAAACAGGCAAACCTCTAAGCCTTATACACTGTTCCAAGCACTTTTTGATCCATTATGCCTTTTGTGCCAAATTTTAAAAAACACAAGCCATATCACAGGTCTTGTACTTCCAAGGGTTATCACTTCTTTTCACTACTATATGAAAGTTCTGGAACTAATTTGGGGTCTGTAAAATAAAAACAAAAGACACATTATATTGGAAATCAAAATTCAAATTTCCCATTGGGAAACAGGAAAGAAGAAGACAACGACAGAGAAGAAATCAAAGAACACATAGAAAAAAATCCATGGATGTCGAGCGGTTTATACCAGTGGTGGCTGATCACAGGGAGCTGTTTGACAAAAATCAGGAGAAAAGAGAGTATTTCTGTTATTATGTTGGCTTGCTTGCAAAGCCAACATATTGTTATTGCACTTAAACTTATTATGTTGGCTTGCTTGCAAAGCCAACATATTGTTATCTCACTTAAACTTATTATGTTGGCTTGCAAAGCCAACATATTGTTATTGCTCTTAAACTTATTATGTTGGCTTGCTTGCAAAGCCAACATATTGATATTGCACTTAAACTTATTATTCTTCTTCTTCTTCCGTTTCTTAAAAAAAAAATTCTACCGTCATCTCCTCCTAGCCCGTTCGAGCTACTGTCATGAAACTTTCCACACACCTCAAAGCTGTTATGTAGTTTGTTGCTATGTCTTTTCGGAGCGATTTGACCAGCGGTTTCCCTAAAAATCGTGTAAATCTCCCAAAAAAGCTTAAAAATTTTTCTCGATGGGGGCCCCTAGAGTGGTGATGTCATCGCCCACTCTAACTTCGAGTGAGCTCAGTCTTGTTGATACTTGCTAAAATACTTTAGTTTTCTTAAATAAAAATTAACCTTTACACACACATTTTATATGTAAATGGTAGAGATTTTTGTCCTCTTTCAGTTGGTGTTGTTTAAGTTTTTTAAAAACACACCGTTTTTACTCCAGGTGGCCTAAACCACAAGGAGTGCACATAATTGCTCCATTCACCTCCATTCAAAAATTCTGCAAGCAAATGTTTCAAATCTCAATCGAAGGCTATTTCTAACTCGCCATAAATCATTCAAAACCTTATCACAGCTTCACAAATTTTATACCATTCTCTTCCTTAAAATCTTCTGATTCTAACAGTCAAGAAAGTATTTCAATATGTTTGGTCCTTCTTTCGTAATCCTTATTTGTTTGAGGCATGGTAATCGGACTTTCTCCAGCAGATTTGCCATCGTTTGAAAATCTGACAGTTGAATTTCCAGCTGCAGCTGACTCGTTTGAAAATCTGACAGTTGATAACTCCAGGTGCAGTTGATTTCAAATAAGTAGGTCAAAGGTGTCTCATTGACTTTCAATGGCTCATTGAAATGAATGGAGCATGAATCCCATGAATCCTATTGTGAAAGAGCTTCTGTAATTGATTGACACTGGAAAGTCATACTAGTATTAAAGAAGCAAATCACTAATCCAGCCAATCATTGCTTGTGAATTAACATAAATTAATTAAGCCACACCCACTTTTTGACATAACTTTCGATGTCAAATATCTTCTAAACAGAACACAGTACAGACATGGGGGTTGCTTTATATTATTCTAAATGTAAAGTAGATTACAACATGATGTCACTGACTCCTCCATAGCAACCAAATTGTTTACCATAGCAACTAAATTGGCATATCTCTATCTTGGGTTAGGAAAATGCTAGAGACTTGGGGGTTGGTAAGCTTCACCCATACTGACAGCTGAAACATTATATCATGTCAATGACTCCTCCATAGCAACCAGACTGGTTACCATAGCAACCAATATGGCATGACTCTCTCAGCTTAGGAAAATCATAGAGACATGGGGGTTGCCGTATTTTACCCGTATTGATATGGGGAACAATATGTTAGGTCAGCGACCTCTCCATAGCAACCAGACTGGTTACCATAGCAACCAATATGGCGCAGCTCTATCTCAGCTTTAGAAAGTCATAGACATGGGGGTTGATGTATTGACATGGGGAACAATGTGTTAGGTCACTGACCCCTCCATAGCAATCAGACTGGTTACCATTGCAACCAATATGGCATGTCTCTATCTCAGCTTAGGAAAATCATAGAGAGATGGGGGTTGCTGTATTTTACCCGTATAGATATGGGGAGCAATATATTAGGTCAGCGACCCCTCCATAGCAACCAAACTGGTTACCATAGCAACCAATATGGCGCAGCTCTATCTCAGCTTTGGAAAGTCATAGAGACATGGGGGTTGATGTATTGACATGGGGAACAATGTGTTAGGTCACTGACCCCTCCATAGCAACCAGACTGGTTACCATAGCAACCAATTTTGCATGTACCTATCTCAGCTCAGGAAAATCATAGAGACATGGGGGTTGCTGTAATTTACTCGTATTCATATGGGGAACAATATATTAGGTCAGCGACCCCTCCATAGCAACCACACTGTTACCATAGCAACCAATATGGCGCAGCTCTATCTCAGCTTACGAAAGTCTTAGAGACATGGGGGTTGGTGTATTTTACTCGTGTTGACATGAGGAACAATATGTTAGGTCACTTACCATTCCATAGCAACCAGACTGGTTACCATAGCAACCAATTTTGCATGTACCTATCTCAGCTTATGAGAATCATAGAGACATGGGGTTGGATTATGTTATTGTTGCGGAATTGACAACATTTAAAAAAATAGGTATTAACGGTACCAACGCAAGCCAACATCGAAGTTTGCGTGCAAACTTTTAAATCTAGTTCTTCTTCTTCTTCTTAGAACAAAAAAAATTACCGTCAACTCCTCCTAGCCCGTTCGAGCTACAGCCACGAAACTTTCAACACACCTCACAGCTGTTATGTAGTTTGTTGCTATGTCTTTTTGGACCGATTTGACCAGCGGTTTCCGTAAAAATTGCGAATTTCGGGCCAAAAATCGCCCAAGTCATTCCCTATGGGGGCCCTAGAGTGGTGATGTCATCGCTCACTCTAACTTTGAGCAAGCCCAGTCTTGTTGATGCTTGCAATGTTTTCTCAACTAAAAATTAACCTTTACACACACATTTTATACCTAAATGGTAGAGATTTTTGTCCTCTTTCAGTTGGTGCTGTTTTCATTTTTAAAAAACACACGGTTTTTACTCCAGGTGGCCTAAACCACAACGAGTGCACATAATTGCTCCATTCACCTCCATTCAAAAAATCTGGTGGATTCTGTTTAAAATCTCAATCGTAGGCTATTTGTAACTCGCCATAAATCATTCAAACTTTATCACAGCTTCACAAAATTTACACCATTCTCTTCCTTAAAATCTTGGGATTCTAACAGTAAAAGAAATATTTCAATACTTCTGGTCATTCTTTCGTAATCCTTATTTGTTTGAGGGTATGGATTTCTCTGAAATGAGCAGTTGCACAGAATCAAATGAAGGCTATTTGTAGCTCGCCATAATTTTTTTATTTCTAATCACAACTTCACAAAATTACAGCATTCTCTTCGTTAGGGTCTTCTGCTTCTGACAAAGAAAGAATCATTTCGATATGTCTTACGGTTCTTCTATAATCTTTATTTGTTTGAGGCATGGAAATCGGATTTCTCCAGCAGATTTGCCATCGTTTGAAAATCTGACAGTTGAGTCAGCTGACTCGTTTGAAAATCTGCAGTTGATAACTCCAGGTGCAAGCTGATTTCAAATAAGTAGGTCAAAGGTATCTCATTGACTTTCAATGGCCCATTGAAATGAATGGAGCATGAACCCCATAGATCCTAATGTAAAAGAGCTTCTGTAATTGATTGACACTGGAAAGTCATACAAGCATTAAGGAAGCAAATTACTTATCCAGCCCATCATTGCTTGTGAATTAACATAAATTAATTAAGCCACACCCACTTTTTGACATAACTTTCAATGTCAAATATCTTCTAAACGGAACACAGTAGAGACATGGGGGTTGCTTTATATTATTCTAAATGAAAAGTAGATTACAACATGATGTCACTAACTCCTCCATAGCAACCAAATTGTTTACCATAGCAACTATATTGCCACATCTCTATCTTAGCTTAGAAAAATGCTAGAGACTTGGGGGCTGGTAAGCTGCACCCATACTGACAGCTGAAACATTATATTATGTTAATGACTCCTCCATAGCAACCAGACTGGTTACCATAGCAACCAATATGGCATGTCTCTATCTCAGCTTAGGAAAATCATAGAGAGATGGGGTTGCTGTATTTTACCCGTATAGATATGGGGAGCAATATATTAGGTCAGCGACGCCTCCATAGCAACCAAACTGGTTACCATAGCAACCAATATGGCGCAGCTCTATCTCAGCTTTGGAAAGTCATAGAGACATGGGGGTTGATGTATTGACATGGGGAACAATGTGTTAGGTCACTGACCCCTCCATAGCAACCAGACTGGTTACCATAGCAACCAATTTTGCATGTACCTATCTCAGCTCAGGAAAATCATAGAGACATGGGGGGTTGATGGATTTTACTCGTATTGACATGGGGAACAATATGTTAGGTCACTGACCCCTCCATAGCAACCAGACAGGTTACCATAGCAACCAATATGGCGCATCTCTATCTCAGATTAGGAAAGTCATAGAGACATGGGGGTTGATGTATTTTATTCGTAATGACATGGGGAACAATATCTTAGGTCACAGACCCCTCCATAGCAACCACACTGGTTACCATAGCAACCAATCTTGCAAATACCTATCTCAGCTTATGAGAATCATAGAGACATGGGGGTTTGATTATGTTATTGTTGCAGAATTGCCAACATTTAAAAAAAATAGGTATTAACGGCACCAACGCAAGCCAACATCGAAGTTTGCGTGCAAACTTTAAAATCTAGTTATTCTTCTTCTTCTTCTTCTTCTTCTTCCGTTTCTTAAAAAAAAAATTCTACCGTCATCTCCTCCTAGCCCGTTCGAGCTACTGTCACGAAACTTTCAACACACCTCAAAGCTGTTATGTAGTTTGTTGCTATGTCTTTTCGGAGCGATTTGACCAGCGGTTTCCCTAAAAATCGTGTAAATCTCCCAAAAAAGCTTAAAATTTTTTCTCGATGGGGGCCCCTAGAGTGGTGATGTCATCGCCCACTCTAACTTCGAATAAGCTCAGTCTTGTTGATACTTGCTAAAATACTTTAGTTTTCTTAAATAAAAATTAACCTTTACACACACACATTTTATATGTAAATGGTAGAGATTTTTGTCCTCTTTCAGTTGGTGTTGTTTAAGTTTTTTAAAAACACACCGTTTTTACTCCAGGTGGCCTAAACCACAAGGAGTGCACATAATTGCTCCATTGACCTCCATTCAAAAATTCTGCCAGCAAATGTTTCAAATCTCAATCGAAGGCTATTTCTAACTCGCCATAAATCATTCAAAACCTTATCACAGCTTCACAAATTTTATACCATTCTCTTCCTTAAAATCTTCTGATTCTAACAGTCAAGAAAGTATTTCAATATGTCTGGTCCTTCTTTCGTAATCCTTATTTGTTTGAGGCATGGTAATCGGACTTTCTCCAGCAGATTTGCCATCATTTGAAAATCTGACAGTTGAATTTCCAGCTGCAGCTGACTCGTTTGAAAATCTGGCAGTTGATATCTCCAGGTGCAAGCTGATTTCAAATAAGTAGGTCAAAGGTGTCTCATAGACTTTCAATGGCCCATTGAAATGAATGGAGCATGAACCCCATAGATCCTAATGTAAAAGAGCTTCTGTAATTGATTGACACTGGAAAGTCATACTAGTATTAAAGAAGCAAATCACTAATCCAGCCAATCATTGCTTGTGAATTAACATAATTTAATTAAGCCACACCCACTTTTGACATAACTTTCAATGTCAAATATCTTCTAAACAGAACACAGTA
>SRMA01024643.1:0-17235 GCA_007224835.1 Danionella cerebrum | reverse complement strand
TCATTTAGACCCACTCAAGTGTCTCTCTCATTTTACTAAGCTGAGATAGAGATGTGTCAATTTGGTTGCTATGGTAACCAGTATGGTTGCTATGGAGGGGTCAGTGACATTATATAATGTTCCCTGTGTGACTACAAGTCATTTAGACCACCTCCCGTGTCTCCCTCATTTTCCTAAGCTGAGATAGAGATGTGTCAATTTGGTTGCTATGGTAACCAGTATGGTTGCTATGGAGGGGTCAGTGACACTATATAATGTTCCCTGTGTTACTACAAGTCATTTAGACCAACTCCCATGTCTCTCTCATTTTCCAAAGCAGAAATAGCGATGTCTCAATTCGGTTGCTATGGTGACCAGTATGGTGGCTATGGAGGGGTCAGTGACATTATATAATGTTCCCTGTGTGACTACAAGTCATTGAGATAAACTCCCGTGTCTCTCTTATTTTCCTAAGCTGAGATAGAGATGTGTCAATTTGGTTGCTATGGTAACCAGTATGGTTGCTATGGAGGGTAAGTGACATTATATAATGTTGCCTGTGTGACTACAAGTCATTTAGACCAACTCCCGTGTCTCTCTCATTTTCCTAAACTGAGATAGAGATGTGTCAATTTGGTTGCTAAGGTAACCAGTATGGTTGCTATGGAGGGTACAGTGACATTATATGATGTTCCCTGTGTGACTACAAGTCATTTAGACCAACTCCAGTGTCTCTGTCGCTTTCCAAATCTGAGATAGAAATGTGTCAACTGGGTTGCTATGGTAACCAGTATGGTTGCTATGGAGGGTCAGGTACCCCAATGAATGTTCCCGGGGTCGATATTAGTGAAACAAACTCACCCCCATGTCTCTAGCATTTTCCTAAGCTGAGATAGAGATGTGTCATTTAGGTTGCTATGGTAACCATTATGGTTGCCATGGAGGGGTCATTGACATTATATAATGTTCCCTGTGTGACTATAAGTCAATTAGACCAACTCCTGTGTCTCTAGCATTTTCCTGGGCTGAGATAGAGATGTGTCAATTGGGTTTCTATGGAAATTAATCTGGTTGCTATGGATGAGTTGGTGACATCATGTTGTAATCTACATTCAACTTAGATCAATATAAAACAACTCCCATGTTTCTACGATGTTCCACGTAAAAGATATTTGACATTCAAAAATAATGTTGAAAAGTGGGCGTGGCTTGATGAATTTATGTTAAATCATAAGCAAGGATTGGCTGGATTAGTTATATGCATCCTTAATTTTGCTATGACTCTCCATTGTGAACCAATTACACAAGCTATTTTACATTAGGATCATATGTGAATCAATTGCCCCATTGAAATGAATGGCAGCAATGCATCTCTAAGGCCCATTGTGAGTCTATGAGAAGGCTAAGCCAATCAAATTTCGTTATTCAAATTAGTTGATTAACAGCTGCCTCCAACTGCCACTTTTTGAATCGAGGAGACATTTCTCAGATGTTAACCATGCCTCAAACAAATAAACATTACACAAGAACCGTAAGACATATCAAGATGATTCTTTCTTTGTGAGAAGCAGAAGGCCTCAATGAAGATTATGGTGTAATTTTTTTAAGATATGTGGAAAATTCTATTAGTTATGGCGAGTTAGAAAAAGCCTTAATTTAAAACCTTCAAGCATTATTTTCTGGGTGAAATGCATTGATCTTAATGGAGCAATTTGCTTCCCTCGTTAAGGTTTAGCCTTCCTAGTTTAAAAACCGTAGGTCATATGAAAGAAACAACTGCATCTTTGGAAAGAGGACAAATTTCTATACCACTTTAATATAAAATTTGTCCATAAAGGGTAAAGTTTAGTTTAGGAGAGAGGAATTGATGAAGAAGTTTGAGATGTGAAAAATTAGAGTGGAAGCTAGAGTGGAGCAGAATTACGTCAAAATCCAAATTCTTCAATAAACTTAAACTGTGATTTATAAAAATCTGTAAAAGATATGAAAAAGCTGAAAACATCTTTTAAAAGCTGAAAATGTGTTGAATTGTTTAAAATTTGAATGATTGCTCTAGCTGAAAGTATGCTGAAGATATGAAGGTTGAAAAAAGCTGAAGATTGAAAGAGATTTGAAGTGTTTCCCATTCATTTCAATGGGAAAAATATTTTAAATAAAGTTAAATTTTGTAAAAAGTATAAAAGATATCAAAAAGCTGTATACGAGCAACATAGAGCAAAAAAAGCTGTACGTTTTGACGTTTGAATGGTGTTTCTAGGGCAAAGTATGCTGAAGTAGTAGGCTCCGGAAAAAGGGGGGGGAATAAGAATAATAAAAAAAAAAATAATAATAACTAGAAAGTGCATTTCCTAGCGGAAAATGCGTGTGAATGCAGAGAGCTGAAAGAGAATGCTTAAAATTGCTGAATTCCTTGGCTGAACGGTGAAACATTAGAAAGTTAAAAGTGTCAAAAGTTGAAAGTTGAAGCTAAAAGGTGAAACACTGTCATTTGAAAAGTGTCAAAATTTGAAAGCTGAAGCTGAAACATTGTAAAGTTGAAATATGTAAAGTTGAAAGTGGTAGCTGAATCTTAAAATATTAGAAAGTTGAAAGTGTCAAAAGTTGAAAGTGGAAGCTGAAAGGTGAAACATTGTAAAGTTGAAAATATCAAAAGTCGAAAGTGGAGGCTGAAAGGTGAAACATTCTAAAGTTGAAAGTGTCAAAAATAGAAAGTGGAAGCTGAAGGTGAAACTTTTGAAAGTTGAAAGTGTCAAAAGTTGAAAGTGGAAGCTGAAAGGTATAATATAAGTAAGTTGAAATTCTGTCTAGCATTTTCCTAACCTAAGATAAAGATATGGGAATTGCGTTGCTGTGGTAAAAAAGTCTGGTCGCTCTGGACAGGTCATTTACATAATAGATTGTTCCCAGTGTCACTATGAGTGAAAAAAAACAACCCCCATGTCTCTAGCATTTTCCAAAGCTGATATAGGGATATGCCAATTTGGTTGCTATGGTAACCAGTATGGTTGCTATGGAGGGGTCAGTGACATTATATAATGTTCCCTGTGTGACTACAAGTCATTTAGACCCACTCCAGTGTCTCTCTCGATTTACTAAGCTGAGATAGAGATGTGTCATTTTGGTTGCTATGGTAACCAGTATGGTTGCTATGGAGGAGTCAGTGACATTATATAATGTTCCCTGTGTGACTACAAGTCATTTAGACCAACTCCCTTGTCTCTCATTTTCCTAAGCTGAGATAGAGATGTGTCAATTTGGTTGCTATGGTAACCAGTACGGTTGCTATGGAGGGGTCAGTGACATATAATGTTCCCTATGTGACTACAAGTCATTTAGACCAACTCCCGTGTCTCCCTCATTTTCCTAAGCTGAGATAGAGATGTGTCAATTTGGTTGCTATGGTAACCAGTATGGTTGCTATGGAGGGGTCAGTGACATTATATAATGTTCCCTGTGTTACTACAAGTCATTTAGACCAACTCCCATGTCTCTCATTTTCCAAAGCAGAAAGAGAGATGTCTCAATTCGGTTGCTATGGTAACCAGTATGGTTGCTATGGAGGGGACAGTGACATTATATAATGTTCCCTGTGTGACTACAAGTCATTTAGATAAACTCCCGTGTCTCTCTTATTTTCCTAAGCTGAGATGGAGATGTGTCAATTTTGTTGCTATGGTAACCAGTATGGTTGCTATGGAGGGGTCAGTGACATTATATAGTGTTCCCCGTGTTACTACAAGTCATTTAGACCAACTCCCGTGTCTCTAGCATTTTCCTAAGCTGAGATAGAGATGTGTCAATTTGGTTGCTATGGTAACCAGTATGGTTGCTATGGAGGGGTCAGTGACATTATATAATGTTCCCTGTGTGACTACAAGTCATTTAGACCAACTCCCGTGTCTCTCTCATTTTCCTAAGCTGAGATAGAGATGTGTCAATTTGGTTGCTATGGTAACCAGTATGGTTGCTATGGAGGGGTCAGTTACATTATATAATGTTCTCTGTGTGACTACAAGTCATTTAGACCAACTCCCGTGTCTCTCTCATTTTCCTAAACTGAGATGGAGATGTGTCAATTTGGTTGCTATGGTAACCAGTATGGTTGCTATGGAGGGGTAAGTGACAATATATAATGTTCCCTGTGTGACTACAAGTCATTTAGACCAACTCCCGTGTCTCTCTCATTTTCCTAGGCTGAGATAGAGATGTGCCAAATGGGTTGCTATGGTAACCAGTATGGTTGCTATGAAGGGTCAGGTACCTCTATGAATGTTCCCGGGGTCGCTATTAGTGAAACAAACTCACCCCCATGTCTCTATCATTTTCCTAAGCTGAGATAGATATGTGTCAATTAGGTTGCTATGGTAACCATTATGGTTGCTATGGAGGGGTCACTGACATTATATAATGGTTCCTGTGTGACTATAAGTCAATTAGACCAACTCCTGTGTCTCTAGCATTTTCCTGGGCTGAGATAAAGATTTGTCAATTGGGTTGCTATGGAAATTAATCTGGTTGCTATGGATGAGTTGTTGACATCATGTTGTAATCTACATTCAACTTAGATCAATATAAAACAACTCCCATGTTTCTACGATGTTCCACTTAGAAGATATTTGACATTCAAAAATGATGTTGAAAAGTGGGCGTGGCTTGATGAATTTATGTTAAATCATAAGCAATGATTGGCTGGATTAGTTATATGCATCCTTAATGTTGCTATGACCCTCCATTGTGAACCAATTACAAAAGCTGTTTTATAATAGGATCATATGGGAATCAATTGCCCCATTGAAATGAATGGCAGCAATGCATCTCTATGGCCCATTCTAAGTCTATGAGAAGGCTAAGCCAATCAAATTTCGTTATTCAAATTAGTTGATTAACAGCTGCCTCCAACTGCCACTTTTTGAATCGAGGAGACATTTCTCAGATGTTGACCATGCCTCAAACAAACAAACATTACAGAAGAGCCGTAAGACATATCGAGATGATTCTTTCTTTGTGAGAAGCAGAAGGCCTCAATGAAGAGTATGGTGTAAAAAATTTTAAGATATGTGGAAAATTCTATTAGTTATGGCGAGTTAGAAAAAGCCTTAATTTAAAACCTTCAAGCATTATTTTCTGGGTGAAATGCATTGATCTTAATGGAGCAATTTGCTTCCCTCGTTAAGGTTTAGCCCTCCTAGTTTAAAAACCGTAGGTCATATGAAAGAAACAACTGCATCTTTGGAAAGAGGACAAATTTCTCTACTACTTTAATATAAATTTTGTGCATAAAGGGCAAAGTTTAGTTTAGGAGAGAGGAATTGATGAAGAAGTTTGAGATGTGAAAAATTAGAGTGGAAGCTAGAGTGGAGCAGAATTAGGTCAAAATCCAAATTCTTTATTAAACTTAAACTGTGATTTATAAAAATCTGTAAAAGATATGAAAAAGCTGAAAACATATTTTAAAAGCTGTAAATGTGCTGAATTGTTTAAAATTTGAATGATTGCTCTAGCTTAAAGTATGCTGAAGATATGAAGGTTGAAAAAAAGCTGAAGATTTAAAGAGATTTGAAGTGTTTCCCATTCATTTCAATGGGAAAATAATTTTTAAATAAAGTTAAATTTATTAAAAAGTATAAAAGTTTGAAAAGTGACACGTAATAGCAACCTAGTCCAAAAGAAGCTGAACATTTTGACGTTTGAATGGTGTATCTAGCTAAAAGTATGCGGGAGGAGTTAGCGACAGAAATTTGGGAGAATAATAATAATAAATACGTAGGATAACAATAGTGTGAATGCCTCTGCATTCACACTAACTAGAAAGTGCATTTCCTAGCGGAAAATGCGTGTGAATGCAGAGAGCTGAAAGAGAATGCCTAAAATTGCTGAATTCCTTGGCTAAACCGTGAAACATTAGAAAGTTAAAAGTGTCAAAAGTTGAAAGCTGAAGCTGAAACGTTGTAAAGTTGAAATATAAAAAGTTGAAAGTGGAAGCTGAAGGTTGAAACATTAGAAAGTTGAAAGTGTTGAAAATAAAAAGTGTGAGCTGAAAGGTAAAACATTAGAAAGTTAAAGTGTCAAAAGTTGAAAGTTGAAGCTAAAAGGTGAAACATTATAAAGTTGAAAATGGCAAAAGTTAAAAGCTGAAGCTGAAACATTGTAAAGTTGAAATATGTAAAGTTGAAAGTGGAAGCTGAAGGGTAAAATATTAGACAGCTGAAAAAGTGTCAAAAGTTGAAAGTGTCATAAGTTGAAAGTGGAAGCTGAAATGTGAAACATTAGAAAGTAAAAAGTGTCAAATTAATAGTGGAAGCTGAAAGGTAAAACATTAGAAAGTTAAAATTGCCAAATTTGAAAGTGGAAGCTGAAACGTGAAACTTAAAAACAAATGTGACACATTGTAAAGTTGAAAATGTCAATCAATTCGGTTGCTATGGAGGGGTCACAGACATAATATATTGTTATCTGTGTGACTACGAAAAATTAAACCTACCCTCATGTCTCTTGCACTTCGCTAAGCTGAGTTAGAGATATGTCAATTGGGTTGCTATGGTAACACGTCTGGTTGCTATGGAGGGGCCAGTAACATCATATAATGTTCCTTGAGTGACTACAGGTAAATTACAACAACCCCTGTGTCTCTAGCATTTTCCTAAGCTGAGAAAAAGATGTGCCAACTGGGTTGCTATGGTAACCAGTATTGTTGCTATGGAGGGGTCACTGACATCATATAATGTTTCATGTGTCACTATGAGTGAAACAAACCAAACCCTGTGTCCCTAGCATTTTTCTAAGCTGAGATAGAGATATGTCAATTTGGTTGCTATGGTAACCATTTGGTTGCTATGGAGGGTTTAGTTACCTCAGTGATTGTTACCGGGGTCATAATTATTGAAACAAACTCACCCCCATGTCTCTAGCACTTTCCTAAGCTGAGGGAGAGATGTGTCAATTTGGTTGCTATAGTAACCAGTATGGTTGCTATGGAGGGGTCAGTGACATTATATAATGTTCCCTGTGTGACTACAAGTCATTTAGATAAACTCACGTGTCTCTCTTATTTTCCTAAGCTGAGATAAGGATGTGTCAATTTGGTTGCTATGGTAACCAGTATGGTTGCTATGGAGGGGTCAGTGACATAATATAATGTTCCCTGTGTGATTAAAAGTCAATTAAACCAACTCCCGTGTCTCTAGCATTTTCCTAAGCTGAGATAGAAATGTGTCAATTGGGTTGCTATGGCAACCAGTATGGCTGCTATGGAGGGGTCTGCTACCTCAATGAATGTTTCCGGGGTCGCTATTAGTAAAACAAACTCACCCCATGTCTCTAGCATTTTCCTAAGCAGAGATAAAGATGTGTCAATTGGGTTGCTATGGTAACCAGCATGGTTGCTATGGAGGGGTAAGTGACATTATATAATGTTCCCTTTCTGACTACAAGTCATTTAAACCAACTCCCATGTCTCTCTCATTTACCTAAGCTGAGATAGACATGTGTCAATTTTGGTTGCTATGGTAACCAGTATGGTTGCTATGGAGGGGCCAGTGACATTATATAATGTTCCCTGTGTTACCCCAAGTCATTTAGACCAACTCCCGTGTCTCTCTCATTTTCCTAAGCTGAGATAGAGATGTGTCAATTGGGTTGCTATGGTAACCAGCATGGTTGCTATGGAGAGGGTCATTGACATTATATAAGGTTCCCTGTTTGACTACAAGTCAATTAGACCAACTCCTGTGTCTCTAGCATTTTCCTAGGCTGAGATAAAGATTATCCGGTTTGGTTGCTATGGTAAATAATCTGCTTTCTATGGATGAGTTGGTGACATCATGTTGTAATCTACATTCAGCTTAGATCAATATAAAACAACTCCCATGTTTCTACGATGTTCCACTTAGAAGATATTTGACATTCAAAAATGATGTTGAAAAGTGGGCGTGGCTTGATGAATTTATGTTAAATCATAAGCAATGATTGGCTGGATTAGTTATATGTATCCTTAATGTTGCTCTGAATCTCCATTGTGAACCAATTACAAAAGCTCTTTTACAATTGGATCATATGGGAATCATTTGCCCCATTGAAATGAATGGCAGCACTGCATCTCTATGGTTGTTAAAACTGGGCGTGGCTTGATGAATTTATGTTAAATCATAAGCAATGATTGGCTGGATTAGTTATATGTATACTTAATGTTGCTTTGAATCTCCATTGTGAACCAATTACAAAAGCACTTTTACAATAGGATCTATGGGAATCAATTGCCCCATTGAAATGAATGGCAGCAATGCATCTCTATGGCCCATTGTGAGTCTATGAGAAGGCTAAGCCAATCAAATTTCGTTATTCAAATTAGTTGATTAACAGCTGCCTCCAACTGCCACTTTTTGAATCGAGGAGACATTTCTCAGATATTGACCATGCCTCAAACAAATAAAGATTACAGAAGAACTGTAAGACATATCGAGATGATTCTTTCTTTGTGAGAAGCAGAAGGCCTCAATGAAGATTATGGTATACATTTTTTTAAGATATGTGGAAAATTCTATTAGTTATGGCGAGTTAGAAAAAGCCTTAATTTAAAACCTTTCAAGAATTATTTTCTGGGTGAAATGCATTAATCTTAATGGAGCAATTTGCTTCCCTCGTTAAGGTTTAGCCCTCCTAGTTTAAAAACCGTAGGTCATATGAAAGAAACAACTGCATCTTTGGAAAGCGGACAAATTTCTCTACTACTTTAATATAAATTTTATGCATAAAGGGTAAAGTTTAGTTTAGGAGAGAGGAATTGATGAAGAAGTTTGAGATGTGAAAAATTAGAGTGGAAGCTAGAGTGGAGCAGAATTAGGTCAAAATCCAAATTCTTCATTAAACTTAAACTGTGATTTATAAAAATCTGTAAAAGATATGAAAAAGCTGAAAACATCTTTTAAAAGCTGAAAATGTGTTGAATTGTTTAAAAGTTGAATGATTGCTCTAGCTGAAAGTATGCTGAAGTTATGAAGGTTGAAAAAAAGCTGAAGATTGAAAGAGATTTGAAGTGTTTCCCATTCATTTCAATGGGAAAATAATTTTTAAATAAAGTTAAATTTATTAAAAAGTATAAAAGTTTGAAAAGTGACACGTAATAGCAACATAGTCCAAAAGAAGCTGAACATTTTGACGTTTGAATGGTGTATCTAGCTAAAAGTATGCGGGAGGAGTTAGCGACAGAAATTTGGGAGAATAATAATAATAACTAGAATATGCATTTCCTAGCGGAAAATGCGTGTGAATGCAGAGAGCTGAAAATGAAAGCAGGCTGAAAGTATCTGAAAAAAATCTAAAGTTGAAAATTGAAGCTGAAAGTTGAAAGATTTGAAAGTTGGAAGTGACAAAAGTTCAAAGTGGAAGCTGAAAGACTAAACATTAGAAAGTTGAAAGTGTCAAAAGTTGAAAGTGGAAGCTGAAAGGTGAAACAATGTAAAGTTGAAAATATCAAAAGTTGAAAGTGGAAGATGAAAGGTGAAACATTATAAAGTTGAAAATGTATAAATTTGAAAGTGGAAGAAGAAAAGTGAAACAGAAAGTTGAAAGTGTCAAAAGTTGAAAGGTGAAGCATTGTAAAGTTGAAAGCATCAATAGTAGAAAGTGGAAGCTGAAAGGTGAAACATTTGGAAAGTTGAAAGTGTACAACAGTTGAAAGTGGAAGCTGAAAGGTAAATTTTTAGTAAGATGAAATTCTGTCTAGCATTTTCATAAACTAAGATAGAGAAATGTCAAATTTGTTGCTTTGGTAAAAAGTCTGGTTGCTTTGGACAGGTCAAATACATAATAGAATGTTCCCAGTGTCACTCTGAGGGAAATGAATCAACCCCCATGTCTCTAGCATTTCCCTGAGCTGAGTTGGGGATATGCCAATTTGGTTGCTATGGTAACCAATATGGTTGCTATGGAGGATCATTGACATTATATATTGATCTCTGTGTGACTACAAGAAAATTACACCAACCCCCATGTCTTTAGCATTTTCCTAAGCTGAGATAGAGATGTCAATTTGGTTGCCATGGTAACCAGTATGGTTGCTAAGGTGGGGTCAGTGACATTATATAATGTTCCCTGTGTGACTACAAGTCATTTACACCAACTCCCGTGTCTCTAGCATTTTCCTAAGCTGAGATAGAGATGTGTCAATTGGGTTGCTATGGTAACCAGCCTGGTTGCCATGGAGGAGTCCGCTACCTCAAGGAATGTTTCCAGGGTCACTATTAGTGTAACAAACTCACCCCCATGTCTCTAGCATTTTCCAAAGTTGAGATAGGGATGTGTAAATTGGGTTGCTATGCTAACCAGTATGGTTGCTATGGAGGGGCCATTGACTTTATATATTTTTCCCTGTGTGACTACAAGTAAATTAGACCAACTCCCGTGTCTCTCACACTTTCCTAAGCTGAGATAAATATGTGTCAATTGGGTTGCTATGGTAGCCTGTATGGTTGCTATGAAGGAGTCATTGACACAATATATTGATCCCTGTGTGACTACAAGTAAATGACACCAACCCCCATGTCTCTAGCATTTTCCAAAGCTGAGATAGAGATGTGTAAATTGGGTTGCTATGGTAACCAGTATGGTTGCTATGGAGGGGTCATTGACATTATATAATGTTCCCTGTGTGACTACAAGTCATTTAGACCAACTCCCGTGTCTCTCATTTTCCTAAACCTAGATAGAGATGTGTCGATTGGGTTGCTATGGTAACCAGTATGGTTGCTATGGAGGGTTCATTGATATTATATAAGGTTCCCCGTTTGACAACAAGTCAATTAGACAAACTCCTGTGTCTCTAGCATTTTCCTAAGCTGAGATAGAGATGTGCCAAATGGGTTGCTATGGTAACCAGTATGGTTGCTATGGAGGGGTCCGCTACCTCAATGAATGTTCCCGGGGTCGCTATTAGTGAAACAAACTCGCCCCCAGGTCTCTAGCATTTTACTAAGCTGAGATAGATATGTGTCAATATGGTTGCTATGGTAACCAGTTTGGTTGCTATGGAGGGGTCAGTGACAATATATAATGTTCCCAGTGTGACTACAAGTGATTTAGACCAACTCCTGTGTCTCTCGCATTTCCCTAAGCTGAGATAGAGATGTGTTAATTTGGTTGCTATGGTAAATAATCTGGTTGCTATGGATGAGTTAGTGACATCATGTTGTAATCTACATTCAACTTAGATCAATATAAAACAACTCCCATGTTTCTACGATGTTCCACTTAGAAGATATTTGACATTCAAAAATGATGTTGAAAAGTGGGCGTGGCTTGATGAATTTATGTTAAATCATAAGCAATGATTGGCTGGTATACTTGTATGCATCCTTTATGTTGCTTTGAATCTCCATTGTGAACCAATTACAAAAGATCTTTTACAATAGGATCGTATTGGAATCAATTGCCCCATTGAAATGAATGGCAGCAATGCATCTCTATGGCCCATTGTGAGTGTATGGGAAGGCTAAGCCAATCAAATTTCGTTATTCAAATTAGTTGATTAACAGCTGCCTCCAACTGCCACTTTTCGAATGGAGGAGACATTTCTCAGATGTTGACCATGCCTCAAACAAATAAACATTACAGAAGAACCGTAAGACATATCAAGATGATTCTTTCTTTGTGAGAAGCAGAAGGCCTCAATAAAGATTATGGTGTAAGTTTTTTCAAGATATGTGGAAAATTCTATTAGTTATGGCGAGTTAGAAAAAGCCTAAATTTAAAACTCTCAAGCATTATTTTCTGGGTGAAATGCATTGATCTTAATGGAGCAATTTGCTTCCCTCGTTAAGGTTTAGCCCTCCTAGTTTAAAAACCGTAGGTCCTATGAAAGAAACAACTGCATTTTCAAAAAGAGGACAAATTTCTCTACTACTTTAATATAAATTTTGTGCATAAAGGTTAAAATTTAGTTTAAGAAAGAAGAATAGATGATGAAGTTTGAGATGTGAAAAATTAGAGTGGAAGCTAGAGTGGAGCAGAATTAGTTTCAAATTGGAAATCTTCATGAAACTTAAACTGCGATTAATAAAAATGTATAAAAGATATAAAAAAGTTGAAATATACATCTAAAAGATGAAAGTTTGTAGATTTATTCAAAGTTTGAATGGTTTCTCTAGTGGAAAGTATGCTGAAGTTATAAAGGTTGAAAGAAGTGAAAGTTTAAAGGAAGGTTGAAGAATATCCCCATTCATTTCAATGGGAAGAATAATTTGAATAAAGTTAAATATTATAAAAAGTATAAAAGTTTGAAAAGTGAAACGTAATAGCAACCTTGTCTGAAAAAAGCTGAACGCTTTGACGTTTGAATGGTGTTTCTAGGCCAAAGTATGCGGGAGTAGTTAGGGTTGGAAAAAGGGGGGGGAATAATAAAAAGAAGAAGAAGAAGAAACGGAATAATAACTAGAAAGTGCATTTCCTAGCGGAAAATGCGTGTGAATGCAGAGAGCTGAAAGAGAATGCTTAAAATTGCTGAATTCCTTGGCTGAACGGTGAAACATTAGAAAGTTAAAAGTGTCAAAATTTGAAAGTTGAAGCTAAAAGGTGAAACACTGTAATTTGAAAAGTGTCAAAATTTGAAAGCTGAAGCTGAAACATTGTAAAGTTGAAATATGTAAAGTTGAAAGTGGAAGCTGAATGTTAAAATATTAGAAAGTTGAAAGTGTCAAAAGTTGAAAGTGGAAGCTGAAAGGTGAAACATTGCAAAGTTGAAAATATCAAAAGTTGAAAGTGGAGGCTGAAAGGTGAAACATTTTAAAGTTGAAAACGTATAAAGTTGAAAGATGAAGCATTGTAAAGTTGAAAGTGTCAAAAATAGAAAGTGGAAGCTGAAGGTGAAACTTGAAAGTTTAAAGTGTCAAAAGTTTAAAGTGGAAGCTGAAAGGTATAATATAAGTAAGTTGAAATTCTGTCTAGCATTTTCCAAACCTAAGATAAAGATATGGCAATTGCGTTGCTGTGGTAAAAAAAGTCTGGTCGCTCTGGACAGGTCATTTACATAATAGATTGTTCCCAGTGGCACTATGAGTGAAAAAAACAACCCCCATGTCTCTAGCATTTTCCAAAGCTGATATAGGGATATGCCAATTTGGTTGCTATGGTAACCAGTATGGTTGCTATGGAGGGGTCAGTGACATTATATAATTTTCCCTGTGTGACTACAAGTCATTTAGACCAACTCCCGTGTCTCTAGCATTTTCCTAAGCTGAGATAGAGATGTGTCAATTTGGTTGCTATGGTAACCAGTATGGTTGCTATGGAGGGGTATGTGACGGTATATAATGTTCCCTGTGTGACTACAAGTCATTTAGACCAACTCCCGTGTCTCTCTCGTTTCTCTAAGCTGAGATAGAAATGTGTCAATTTGGTTGCTATGGTAACCAGTATGGTTGCTATGGAGGGGTCAGTGACATTATATAATGTTCCCTGAGTGACTAAAAGTCATTTAGACCAACTCCCGTGTCTCCCTTATTTTCCTAAGCTGAGATAGAGATGTGTCAATTTGGTTGCAATGGTAACCAGTATGGTTGCTATGGAGGGGTCAGTGACATTATATAATGTTCCTAGTGTTACTACAAGTCATTTAGACCAACTCCCATGTCTCTAGCATTTTCCTAAGCTGAGATAGAGATGTGTCAATTTGGTTGCTATGGTAACCAGTATGGTTGCTATGGAGGGGTAAGTGACATTATATAATGCTCCCTGTGTGACTACAAGTCATTAAGACCAACTCCCGTGTCTCTCTCATTTTCCTAAACTGAGATAGATGTGTCAATTTGGTTGCTATGGTAACCAGTATGGTTGCTATGGAGGGGTCAGTGACATTATATAATGTTCCCTGTGTAACTACAAGTCATTTAGACGAACTCCCGTGTCTCTCTCATTTTCCTAAGCTGACATAGAGATGTGTCAATTTGGTTGCTATGGTAACCAGTATAGGTGTAATGGAGGGGTCAGTGACAAAATATAATGTTCCCTGTGTGACTACAAGTCAATTAGACCAACTCCTGTGTCTCTGGCATTTCCTAAGCTGAGATAGAGATGTGTCAATTTGGTTGCTATGGTAACCAGTATGGTTGCTATGGAGGGGTCATTGACATTATATAATGTTCCCTGTGTGACTATAAGTCATTTAGACCAACTCCTGTGTCTCTAGCATTTACCTGGGCTGAGATAGAGATGTGTCAATTTGGTTGCTATGGTAAATAATTTGGTTGCTATGGATGAGTTGGTGACATCATGTTTAATCTACATCCAACTTAGATCAATATAAAACAACTCCCATGTCTCTACGATGTTCCACTTAGAAGATATTTGACATTCAAAAATGATGTTGAAAAGTGGGCGTGGCTTGCTGAATTAATGTTAAATCATAAGCATTGATTGGCTGGATTAGTTATATGCATCCTTAATGTTGCTATGACTCTCCATTGTGAACCAATTACAAAAGCTATTTTACAATAGTATCATATGGGAATCAATTGCCCCATTGAAATGAATGGCAGCAATGCATCTCTATGGCCCATTGTGAGTCTATGGGAAGGCTAAGCCAATCAAATTTCGTTATTCAAATTAGTTGATTAACAGCTGCCTCCAACTGCCACTTTTGAATCGAGGAGACATTTCTCAGATGTTGACCATGCCTCAAACAAATAAACATTACAAAAGAACCGGAAGACATATCGAGATGATTCTTTCTTTGTGAGAAGCAGAAGGCCTCAATGAAGATTATGATGTAAAATTTTTAACGACATGTGGAAAAATCTAGGAGTTATGGCGAGTTAGAAAAAGCCTTAATTTAAAACTTTGGAGCATAATTTTCTGGGTGAAATGCATTGATCTTAATGGAGCAATTTGCTTCCCTCGTTAAGGTTTAGCCCTCCCAGTTTAAAAACCGTAGGTCATATGAAAGAAACAACTGCATCTTTGGAAAGAGGACAAATTTCTCTACTACTTTAATATAAATTTTGTGCATAAAGGGTAAAAATTAGTTTAGGAGAGAGGAATTGATGAAGAAGTTTGAGATGTGGAAAATTAGAGTGGAAGCTAGAGTGGAGCAGAATTAGGTCAAAATCCAAATTCTTCATTAAACTTAAACAAAAAAAAAAAAAAATCTGTAAAAGATATGAAAAAGCTGAAAACATCTTTTAAAAGCTGAAAATGAGTTGAATTGTTTAAAATTTGAATGATTGCTCTAGCTGAAAGTATGCTGAAGATATGAAGGTTGAAAAAAAGCTGAAGATTGAAAGAGATTTGAAGTGTTTCCCATTCATTTCAATGGGAAAAATATTTTAAATAAAGTTAAATTTTATAAAAAGTATAAAAGTTTGAAAAGTGATATGTAATAGCAACCTAGTCTGAAAAAAGCTGAACATTTTAAAGTTTGAATGGTGTTTCTAGTGCAAAGTATGCTGAAGTAGTTGGCTTTTCAAAAAAGGGGGGGAATAAAAATAATAATAAAAAAAATAACTAGAAAGTGCATTTCCTAGCGGAAAATGCGTGTGAATGCAAAGAGCTGAAAAGGGAATGCTCAAATTGCTGAATTCCTTGGCTGAAGAGTGAAACATTAGAAAGTTTCAAAAGCTGAAGCTGAAACATTGTAAATTTGAAATATGTAAAGTTGAAAGTGGAAGCTGAATGTTAAAATAAAGTAAAGTTGAAAGTGTCAAAAGATGAAAGTGGAAGCTGAAAGGTGAAACATTGTAAAGTTGAAAATATCAAAAGTTGAAAGTGGAGGCTGAAAGGTGAAACATTTTAAAGATGAAAACGTATAAAGTTGAAAGGTGAAGCATTGTAAAGTTGAAAGTGTCAAAAATAGAAAGTGGAAGCTGAAGGTGAAACTTTTGAAAGTTTAAAGTGTCAAAAGTTTAAAGTGGAAGCTGAAAGGTATAATATAAGTAAGTTGAAATTCTGTCTAGCATTTTCCTAACCTAAGATAAAGATATGGCAATTGCGTTGCTGTGGTAAAAAGTCTGGTCGCTCAGGACAGGTCATTTAAATAATAGATTGTTCCCAGTGTCACTATGAGTGAAACAAAACAACCCCAATGTCTCTAGCATTTTCCAAAGCTGATATAGGGATATGCCAATTTGGTTGCTATGGTAACCAGTATGGTTGCTATGGAGGGGTCAGTGACATTATTTAATGTTCCCTGTGTGACTTCGTCATTCAGACCAACTCCTGTGTCTCTCTCATTTTCCTAAGCTGAGATAGAGATGTGTCAATTTGGTTGCTATGGTAACCAGTATGGTTGCTATGGAGGAGCCAGTGACATTATATAATGTTCCCTGTGTTACCACAAGTCATTTAGACCAACTCCCGTGTCTCTCTCATTTTCCTAAGCTGAGATAGAGATGTGTCAATTTGGTTGCTATGGTAACCAGTATGGTTGCTATGGAGGCTTAAGTGACATTATATAATGTTCCCTGTGTGACTACAAGTCATTTAGACCAACCCCCGTGTCTCTCTCTTTTTCCTAAACTGAGATAGAGATGTGTCAATTTGGTTGCTATGGTAACCAGTATGGTTGCTATGGAGGGGTCAGTGACATTATATGATGTTCCCTGTGTGACTACAAGTCATTTAGACCAACTCCAGTGTCTCTGTCGCTTTCCAAATCTGAGATAGAAATGTGTCAACTGGGTTGCTATGGTAACCAGTATGGTTGCTATGGAGGGTCAGGTACCTCAATGAATGTTCCCGGGGTCGCTACTAGTGAAAAAAACTCACCCCCATGTCTCTAGCATTTTCCTAAGCTGAGATAGAAATGTGTCAACTGGGTTGCTATGGTAACCAGTATGGTTGCTATGGAGGGTCAGGTACCCCAATGAATGTTCCCGGGGTCGATATTAGTGAAACAAACTCACCCCCATGTCTCTAGCATTTTCCTAAGCTGAGACAGATATGTGTCAATCAGGTTGCTATGGTTACCATTATGGTTGCTATGGAGGGGTCATTGACATTATATAATGTTCCCTGTGTGACTATAAGTCAATTAGACCAACTCCTGTGTCTCTAGCATTTTCCTGGGCTGAGATAGAGATGTGTCAATTGGCTTGCTATGGAAATTAATCTGGTTGCTATGGATGAATTGGTGACATCATGTTCTAATCTACATTCAACTTAGATCAATATAAAACAACTCCCATGTCTCTACGATGTTCCACTTAGAAGATATTTGACATTCAAAAAATGATGTTGAAAAGTGGGCGTGGCTTGTTGAATTAATGTTAAATC
>SRMA01024641.1:0-11346 GCA_007224835.1 Danionella cerebrum | reverse complement strand
ATAATCCAACCCCCATGTCTCTATCATTCTCATAAGCTGAGATAGGTACATGCAAAATTGGTTGCTATGGTAACCAGTCTGGTTGCTATGGAGGGTAAGTGACCTAACATATTGTTCCTCATGTCAACACGAGTAAAATACACCAACCCCCATGTCTCTAAGACTTTCGTAAGCTGAGATAGAGATACGCCATATTGGTTGCTATGGTAACAGTTTGGTTGCTATGGAGGGTTCGCTGACCTAATATATTGTTCCCTATATGAATACGAGTAAATTACAGCAACCCCCATGTCTCTATGATTTTTCTGAGCTGAGATAGGTACATGCAAAATTGGTTGCTATGGTAACCAGTCTGGTTGCTATGGAGGGGTCAGTGACCCTAACACATTGTTCCCCATGTCAATACATCAACCCCCATGTCTCTATGACTTTCCAAAGCAGAGATAGAGCTGTGCCATATTGGTTGCTATGGTAACCAGTTTGGTTGCTATGGAGGGGTCGCTGACCTAACATATTGCTCCCCATATCAATACGGGTAAAATACGGCAACCCCCATGTCTCTATGATTTTCCTAAGCTGAGAGAGTCATGCCATATTGGTTGCTATGGTAACCAGTCTGGTTGCTATGGAGGAGTCATTGACATGATATAATGTTTCAGCTGTCAGTATGGGTGAAGCTTCCCAACCCCCAAGTCTCTAGCATTTTCCTAACCGAAGATAGAGATATGCCAATTTAGTTGCTATGGTAAACAATTTGGTTGCTATGGAGGAGTCAGTGACATCATGTTGTAATCTACTTTACATTTAGAATAATATAAAGCAACCCCCATGTCTGTACTGTGTTCTGTTTAGAAGATATTTGACATCGAAAGTTATGTCAAAAAGTGGGTGTGGCTTAATTAATTTATGTTAATTCACAAGCAATGATGGGCTGGATAAGTAATTTGCTTCTTTAATGCTTGTATGACTGTCAATCAATTACAGAAGCTCTTTCACAATAGGATCTATGGGGTTCATGCTCCATTCATTTCAATGGGCCATTGAAAGTCAATGAGACACCTTTGACCTACTTATTTGAAATCAGCTGCACCTGGAGTTATCAACTGCCAGATTTTCAAACGAGTCAGCTGCAGTTGGAAATTTAACTGTCAGATTTTCAAACGATGGCAAATCTGCTGGAGAAAGTCCGATTACCATGCCTCAAACAAATAAGGATTACGAAAGAAGGACCAGACATATTGAAATACTTTCTTGACTGTTAGAATCAGAAGATTTTAAGGAAGAGAATGGTATAAAATTTGTGAAGGTGTGATAAGGTTTTGAATGATTTATGGCGAGTTAGAAATAGCCTTCGATTGAGATTTGAAACATTTGCTTGCAGGATTTTTGAATGGAGGTGAATGGAGCAATTATGTGCACTCCTTGTGGTTTAGGCCACCTGGAGTAAAAACTGTGTGTTTTTAAAAAACTTAAACAACACCAACTGAAAGAGGACAAAATCTCTACCATTTACATATAAAATGTGTGTGTAAAGGTTAATTTTTATTTAAGAAAACTAAAGTATTTTAGCAAGTATCAACAAGACTGAGCTTATTCGAAGTTAGAGTGGGCGATGACATCACCACTCTAGGGGCCCCCATCGAGAAAAAATTTTAAGCTTTTTTGGGAGATTTACACGATTTTTAGGGAAACCGCTGGTCAAATCGCTCTGAAAAGACATAGCAACAAACTACATAACAGCTTTGAGGTGTGTGGAAAGTTTCGTGACAGTAGCTCGAACGGGCTAGGAGGAGATGACGGTAGAATTTTTTTTTTTAAGAAACGGAAGAAGAAGAATAATAAGTTTAAGTGCAATATCAATATGTTGGCTCTGCAAGCAAGCCAACATAATAAGTTTAAGTGCAATAACAATATGTTGGCTTTGCAAGCAAGCCAACATAACTAGATTTTAAAGTTTGCACGCAAACTTCGATGTTGGCTTGCGTTGGTACCGTTAATACCTTTTTTTAAATGTTGTCAATTCCGCAACAATAACATAATCCAACTCTCATGTCTCTATGATTCTCATAAGCTGAGATAGGTACATGCAAAATTGGTTGCTATGGTAACCAGTCTGGTTATTATGGAGGGGTCAGTGACCTAACATATTGTTCCCCATGTCAACACGAGTAAAATACACCAACCCCATGTCTCTATGACTTTCGTAAGCTGAGATAGAGATACGCCATATTGGTTGCTATGGTAACAGTGTGGTTGCTATGGAGGGGTCGCTGACCTAATATATTGTTCCCCATATGCATACGAGTAAATTACAGCAACCCCATGTCTCTATGATTTTCCTGAGCTGAGATAGGTACATGCAAAATTGGTTGCTATGGTAACCAGTCTGGTTGCTATGGAGGGGTCAGTGACCTAACACATTTTTCCCCGTGTCAATACATCAACCCCCATGTCTCTATGACTTTCCAAAGCTGAGATAGAGCTGCGCCATATTGGTTGCTATGGTAACCAGTTTGGTTACTATGGAGGGGTCGCTGACCTAATATATTGCTCCCCATATCTATACGGGTAAAATACAGCAACCCCCATCTCTCTATGATTTTCCTAAGCTGAGATAGACATGCCATATTGGTTGCTATGGTAACCAGTCTGGTTGCTATGGAGGAGTCATTGACATCATGTTGTAATCTACTTTCCATTTAGAATAATATAAAGCAACCCCCATGTCTCTGCTGTGTTCCGTTCAGAAGATATTTGACATCGATAGTTTTTTTAAAAAAGTGGGTGTGGCTTAATTATTTTATGTTAAATCACAAGGAATGATTGGCTGGATAAGTGATTTGCTTCTTTATTTCTAGTATGACTTTCCAGTGTCAATCAATTACAGAAGCTCTTTTACATTAGGATCTATGGGATTCATGCTCCATTCATTTCAATGGGCCATTGAAAGTCTATGAGAAACCTTTGACCTACTTATTAGTAATCAAGTGCAGCTGCTGCAAAGGGCCAGCTGTTGAAACTGCCAGTGTCAACTGTCAGATTTTCAAATGATGGCAAATCTGCTGGAGAAAATCCAATTTTCATGCCTCAAACAAATAAAGATTATAGAAGAACCGTAAGACATATCCAAATGATTCTTTCTTTGTCAGAAGCAGAAGACCCTAACGAAGAGAATGCTGTAAATTTTGTGAAGGTTTGATTAGAAATAAAAAAATTATGGCGAGCTAGAAAAAGCCTTCATTTGATTCTGTGCAACTGCTCATTTCTGAGAAATCCATACCTCCAAACAAATAAGGATTACGAAAGAAGGACAAGACACATTAAAATATTTCCTTTACTGTTAGAATCACAAGATTTTAAGGAAGAAAATGGTGTAAGTTTTGTGAAGCTGTGATAAAGTTTGAATGATTTATGGCGAGTTATAAATAGCCTGCGATTGAGATTTTGAACAGAATCCACCAGAATTTTTGAATGGAGGTGAATGGAGCAATTATGTGCACTCCTTGTGGTTTAGGCCACCTGGAGTAAAAACCGTGTGTTTTTTAAAAATGAAAACAGCACCAACTGAAAGAGGACAAAAATCTCTACCATTTAGGTATAAAATGTGTGTGTAAAGGTTAATTTTTAGTTGAGAAAACAGTGCAAGTAGCAACAAGACTGAGCTTGCTCAAAGTTAGAGTGAGCGATGACATCACCACTCTAGGGCTCCCATAGGGAATGACTTGGGCGATTTTTAGGCCGAAATTCGCGATTTTTACGGAAACCGCTGGTCAAATCGGTTCGAAAAGACATAGCAACTCGAGTGGGAACAGCTTGGACGACCGTGGAAAGTTTCGTGGCTGTAGCTCGAACGGGCTAGGAGGAGATGCCGGTAGAATTTTTGGAAGAAGAAAAGAGAAGAATAATAAAATAATAAAAAAATACCTTTTTTTTAAATGTTGTCAATTCCGCAACAATAACATAATCCAACCCTCATGTCTCTATGATTCTCATAGGCTGAGATAGGTACATGCAAAATTGGTTGCTATGGTAACAAGTCTGGTTGCTATGGAGGGTCAGTGACCTAACATATTGTTCCCCATGTCAACACGAGTAAAATACACCAACCCCATGTCTCTATGACTTTCGTAAGCTGAGATAGAGATACGCCATATTGGTTGCTATGGTAACAGTGTTGTTGCTATGGAGGGGTCGCTGACCTAATATATTGTTCCCCATATGAATACGAGTAAATTACCGCAACCCCCCTGTCTCTATGATTTTCCTGAGCTGAGATAGGTACATGCAAAATTGGTTGCTATGGTAACCAGTCTGGTTGTTATGGAGGGGTCAGTGGCCTAACACATTGTTCCCCATGTCAATACATCAACCCCCATGTCTCTATGACTCTCCAAAGCTGAGATAGAGCTGCGCCATATTGGTTGCTATGGTAACCAGTTTGGTTGCTATGGAGGGGTCGCTGACCTAATACATTGCTCCCCATATCTATACGGGTAAAATACAGCAACCCCCATCTCTATGATTTTCCTAAGCTGAGATAGAGACATGCCATATTGGTTGCTATGGTAACCAGTCTGGTTGCTATGGAGGTGTCATTAACATAATATGTTTCAGCTGTCAGTATGGGTGAAGCTTACCAGCCCCCAAGTCTCTAGCATTTTCCTAAGCTAAGATAGAGATGTGGCCATATAGTTGCTATGGTAAACAATTTGGTTGCTATGGAGGAGTTAGTGACATCATGTTGTAATCTACTTTCCATTTAGACTAATATAAAGCAACCCCCATGTTTCTACTGTGTTCCGTTTAGAAGATATTTGACATTGAAAGTTATGTCAAAAAGTGGGTGTGGCTTAATTAATTTATGTTAATTCTCAAGCAATGATGGGCTGGATAAGTAATTTGCTTCCTTAATGCTTGTATGACTTTCCAGTGTCAATCACTTACAGAAGCTCTTTTACATTAGGATCTATGGGGTTCATGCTCCATTCATTTCAATGGGCCATTGAAAGTCAATGAGACACCTTTGACCTACTTATTTGAAATCAGCTGGCACCTGGAGTTATCAACTGCCAGATTTTCAAACGAGTCAGCTGACTCAACTGTCAGATTTTCAAACGATGGCAAATCTGCTGGAGAAAATCCGATTTCCATGCCTCAAACAAATAAAGATTATAGAAGAACCGTAAGACATATCCAAATGATTCTTTCTTTGTCAGAAGCAGAAGACCCTAACGAAGAGAATGCTGTAAATTTTGTGAAGGTTTGATTAGAAATAAAAAAATTATGGCGAGCTAGAAAAAGCCTTCATTTGATTCTGTGCAACTGCTCATTTCTGAGAAATCCATACCTCCAAACAAATAAGGATTACGAAAGAAGGACAAGACACATTAAAATATTTCCTTTACTGTTAGAATCACAAGATTTTAAGGAAGAGAATGGTGTAAATTTTGTGAAGCTGTGATAAAGTTTGAATGATTTATGGCGAGTTAAAAATAGCCTGCGATTGAGATTTTAAACAGAATCCACCAGAATTTTTGAATGGAGGTGAATGGAGCAATTATGTGCACTCGTTGTGGTTTAGGCCACCTGGCGTAAAAACCGTGTGTTTTTTAAAAATGAAAACAGCACCAACTGAAAGAGGACAAAAATCTCTACCATTTAGATATAAAATGTGTGTGTAAAGGTTAATTTTTAGTTGAGAAAACAGTGCAAGTAGCAACAAGACTGAGCTTGCTCAAAGTTAGAGTGAGCGATGACATCACCACTCTAGGGCTCCCATAGGGAATGACTTGGGCGATTTTTGGGCCGAAATTCGCGATTTTTACGGAAACCGCTGGTCCAATCGGTCCGAAGAGATATAGCAACTCGAGTGGGAACAGTCTGGACGACCGTGGAAAGTTTCGTGGCTGTAGCTCGAACGGGCTAGGAGGAGAAGCCTTGCAAAATTTTGACGTAGGAAAAGAGAAGAATAATAACTAGATTTTAAAGTTTGCACGCAAACTTCGATGTTGGCTTGCGTTGGTGCCGTTAATACCTATTTTTTAAAATGTTGTCAGTTCCGCAACAATGACATAATCCAACCCCCATGTCTCTATGATTCTCCTTAGCTGAGATAGGTATTTGCAAAATTGGTTGCTATGGTAACCAGTCTGGTTGCTATGGAGGGGTCTGTGACCCAACACATTGTTCCCCATGTCAATACATCAACCCCCATGTCTCTATGACTTTCCTAAGCTGAGATAGAGCTGCGCCATATTGGTTGCCATGGTAACCAGTCTGGTTGCTATGGAGGGGTCGCTGACCTAATATATTGCTCCCCATATCTATACTGGTAAAATACAGCATCCCCCATCTCTCTATGATTTTCCTAAGCTGAGATAGAGACATGCCATATTGGTTGCTATGGTAAACAATTGGGTTGCTATGGAGGAGTTAGTGACATCATGTTGTAATCTACTTTCCATTTAGAATAATATAAAGCAACCCCCATGTCTCTACTGTGTTCCGTTCAGAAGATATTTGACATCGATAGTTTTGTAAAAAAAGTGGGTGTGGCTTAATTATTTTATGTTAAATCACAAGGAATGATTGGCTGGATAAGTGATTTGTTTCTTTATTTCTAGTATGACTTTCCAGTGTCAATCAATTAAAGAAGCTCTTTTACATTAGGATCTATGGGATTCATGCTCCATTCATTTCAATGGGCCATTGAAAGTCTATGAGACACCTTTGACCTACTTATTAGTAATCAAGTGCAGCTGCTGCAAAGGGCCAGCTGTTGAAACTGCCAGTGTCAACTGTCAGATATTCAAATGATGGCAAATCTGCTGGAGAAAATCCAATTTTCATGCCTCAAACAAATAAAGATTATAGAAGAACCGTAAGACATATCCAAATGATTCTTTTTTTGTCAGAAGCAGAAGACCCTAACGAAGAGAATGCTGTAAATTTTGTGAAGGTTTGATTTGAAATAAAAAAATTATGGCGAGCTAGAAAAAGCCTTCATTTGATTCTGTGCAGCTGCTCATTTCTGAGAAATCCATACCTCCATACAAATAAGGATTACGAAAGAAGGACAAGACACATTAAAATATTTCCTTTACTGTTAGAATCACAAGATTTTAAGGAAGAGAATGGTGTAAGTTTTGTGAAGCTGTGATAAAGTGTGAATGATTTATGGCGAGTTAAAAATAGCCTGCGACTGAGATTTTAAACAGAATCCACCAGAATTTTTGAATGGAGGTGAATGGAGCAATTAAGTGCACTCCTTGTGGTTTAGGCCACCTGGAGTAAAAACCGTGTGTTTTTTAAAAATGAAAACAGCACCAACTGAAAGAGGACAAAAATCTCTACCATTTAGGTATAAAATGTGTGTGTAAAGGTTAATTTTTAGTTGAGAAAACAGTGCAAGTATCAACAAGACTGAGCTTGCTCAAAGTTAGAGTGAGCGACGACATCACCACTCTAGGGCCCCCATAGGGAATGACTTGGGCGATTTTTGGGCCGAATTTTATGATTTTTGGGGTAACCGCAAGTGCAATCGGTTCGAAAAGACATAGCAACTCGAGTGGGAACAGTTTGGACGACCGTGGAAAGTTTCGTGGCTGTAGCTCGAACGGGCTAGGAGGAGGAGCTCTGTAAAATTTTGACGTAGGAAAAGAGAAGAAGAAGAAGAAGAAGAACTAGATTTTAAAGTTTGCACGCAAACTTCGATGTTGGCTTGCGTTGGTACCGTTAATACCTTTTTTTTTAAATGTTATCAATTCCGCAACAATAACATAATCCAACCCTCATGTCTCTATGATTCTCATAAGCTGAGAAAGGTACATGCAAAATTGGTTGCTATGGTAACCAGTCTGGTTGCTATGGAGGGGTCGCTGACCTAATATATTGTTCCCCATATGAATACAAGTAAATTACAGCAACCCCCATGTCTCTATGATTTTCCTGAGCTGAGATAGGTACATGCCAAATTGGTTGCTATGGTAACCAGTCTGGTTGCTATGGAGGGGTCAGTGACCTAACACATTGTTCCCCATGTCAATACATCAACCCCCATGTCTCTATGACTTTCCTAAGCTGAGATAGAGCTGCGCCATATTGGTTGCTATGGTAACCAGTTTGGTTGCTATGGAGGGGTAGCTGACCTAATATATTGCTCCCAATATCTATACGGGTAAAATACAGCAACCTCCATCTCTCTATGATTTTCCTGAGCTGAGATAGAGACATGCCATATTGGTTGCTATGGTAACCGGTCTGGTTGCTATAGAGGTGTCATTAACATAATATAATGTTTCAGCTGTCAGTATGGGTGCAGCTTACCAGCCCCCAAGTCTCTAGCATTTTCCTAAGCTAAGATAGAGAAGTGGCAATATAGTTGCTATGGTAAACAATTTGGTTGCTATGGAGGAGTTAGTGACATCATGTTGTAATCTACTTTCCATTTAGACTAATATAAAGCAACCCCCATGTCTCTACTGTGTTCCGTTTAGAAGATATTTGACATTGAAAGTTATGTCAAAAAGTGGGTGTGGCTTAATTAATTTATGTTAATTCACAAGCAATGATGGGCTGGATAAGTAATTTGCTTCCTTAATGCTTGTATGACTTTCCAGTGTCAATCAATTACAGAAGCTCTTTTACATTAGGATCTATGGGGTTCATGCTCCATTCATTTCAATGGGCCATTGAAAGTCAATGAGACACCTTTGACCTACTTATTTGAAATCAGCTTGCACCTGGAGTTATCAACTGCCAGATTTTCAAACGAGTCAGCTGACTCAACTGTCAGATTTTCAAACGATGGCAAATCTGCTGGAGAAAATCAGATTTCCATGCCTCAAACAAATAAAGATTATAGAAGAACCGTAAGACATATCGAAATGATTCTTTCTTTGTAAGAAGCAGAAGACCCCAACGAAGAGAATGCTGTAATTTTTGTGAAGGTGTGATTAGAAATAAAAAAATTATGGCGAGCTACAAATAGCCTTCATTTGATTCTGTGCAACTGCTCATTTTAGAGAAATCCATACCCTCAAACAAATAAACATTACTAAAGAATGAACAGAGGTATTGAAATATTTCTTTTACTGTTAGAATCCCAAGATTTTAAGGAAGAGAATGGTGTAAATTTTGTGAAGCTGTGATAAAGTGTGAATGATTTATGGCGAGTTAAAAATAGCCTGCGATTGAGATTTTAAACAGAGTCCACCAGAATTTTTGAATGGAGGTGAATGGAGCAATTATGTGCACTCGTTGTGGTTTAGGCCACCTGGAGTAAAAACCGTGTGTTTTTTAAAAATGAAAACAGCACCAACTGAAAGAGGACAAAAATCTCTACCATTTAGATATAAAATGTGTGTGTAAAGGTTAATTTTTAGTTGAGAAAACAGTGCAAGAAGCAACAAGACTGAGCTTGCTCAAAGTTAGAGTGGGCGATGACATCACCACTCTAGGGCTCCCATAGGGAATGACTTGTGCGTTTTTTGGGCCGAAATTCGCGATTTTTACGGAAACCGCTGGTCCAATCGGTCCGAAGAGATATAGCAACGCGAGCGGGAACAGTTTGGACGACTGTGGAAAGTTTCGTGGCTGTAGCTCGAACGGGCTAGGAGGAGAAGCTCTGTAAAATTTTGACGTAGGAAAAGAGAAGAAGAAGAAGAAGAAGAATAATAATAAGTTTAAGTGCAATATCAATATGTTGGCTTTGCAAGCAAGCCAACATAATAAGTTTAGGTGCAATATCAATATGTTGGCTTTGCAAGCAAGCCAACATAACTAGATTTTAAAGTTTGCACGCAAACTTCGATGTTGGCTTGCGTTGGTACCGTTTAATACCTTTTTTTAAATGTTGTCAATTCCGCAACAATAACATAATCCAACCCCCATGTCTCTATGATTCTCATAGGCTGAGATAGGTACATGCAAAATTGGTTGCTATGGTAACAAGTCTGGTTGCTATGGAGGGGTCAGTGACCTAACATATTGTTCCCCATGTCAACACGAGTAAAATACACCAACCCCCATGTCTCTATGACTTTCGTAAGCTGAGATAGAGATACGCCATATTGGTTGCTATGGTAACAGTGTGGTTGCTATGGAGGGGTCGCTGACCTAATATATTGTTCCCCATATGAATACGAGTAAATTACAGCAACCCCCATGTCTCTATGATTTTCCTGAGCTGAGATAGGTACATGCTAAATTGGCTGCTATGGTAACCAGTCTGGTTGCTATGGAGGGGTCAGTGACCTAACACATTGTTCCTCATGTCAATACATCAACCCCCATGTCTCTATGACTTTCCAAAGCTGAGATAGAGCTGCGCCATATTGGTTGCTATGGTAACCAGTTTGGTTGCTATGGAGGGGTAGCTGACCTAATATATTGCTCCCAATATCTATACGGGTAAAATACAGCAACCTCCATCTCTCTATGATTTTCCTGAGCTGAGATAGAGACATGCCATATTGGTTGCTATGGTAACCGGTCTGGTTGCTATAGAGGTGTCATTAACATAATATGTTTCAGCTGTCAGTATGGGTGAAGCTTACCAGCCCCCAAGTCTCTAGTATTTTCCTAAGCTAAGATAGAGATGTGGCTATATAGTTGCTATGGTAAACAATTGGGTTGCTATGGAGGAGTTAGTGACATCATGTTGTAATCTACTTTTCATTTAGAATAATATAAAGCACCCCCCATGTCTCTACTGTGTTCCGTTTAGAAGATATTTGACATTGAAAGTTATGTCAAAAAGTGGGTGTGGTTTAATTAATTTATGTTAATTCACAAGCAATGATGGGCTGGATAAGTAATTTGCTTCTTTAATGCTTGTATGACTTTCCAGTGTCAATCAATTACAGAAGCTCTTTTACATTAGGATCTATGGGGTTCATGCCCCATTCATTTCAATGGGCCATTGAAAGTCAATGAGACACCTTTGACCTACTTCTTTGACATCAGCTTGCACCTGGAGTTATCAACTGCCAGATTTTCAAACGAGTCAGCTGACTCAACTGTCAGATTTTCAAACTATGGCAAATCTGCTGGAGAAAATCCGATTTCCATGCCTCAAACAAATAAAGATTATAGAAGAACCGTAAGACATATCGAAATGATTCTTTCTTTGTAAGAAGCAGAAGACCCTATCGAAGAGAATGTTGTAAATTTTGTGAAGGTGTGATTAGAAATAAAAAAATTATGGCGAGCTACAAATAGCCTTCATTTGATTCTGTGCAACTGCTCATTTTAGAGAAATCCATACCCTCAAACAAATAAACATTACGGAAGAATGAACAGAGGTATTGAAATATTTCTTTTACTGTTAGAATCCCAAGATTTTAA
>SRMA01024640.1:0-18242 GCA_007224835.1 Danionella cerebrum | reverse complement strand
CAGTGCTTAATTTGTTCCGCCGTTTGCCGGAACGCAATCCGTATTCTCTCAATTTCTGGCTTCCAAGGATCCGGAAAATTTTATTCTGGGATCCGGTAATTATCTGACCCCATTTGTCTTTATCTGCCCAATTCCTGCCCACCTTTTTCACTCTACTGTGCTACAATGCATTCCCCCGACTCAAGAATATACAGAGCACTCGCCTATGGTGTGCCAGGCTGCCTTCGTCGTAGGCTGGTGCTCTAGTGATGTGTCGTTCAAGAACGATTCGTTCTTTTTGAACGAATCTTTAATGTGACTCCGTATGAGCGAGTCGTGTTGGAGAGGGATTCGTTCATTGGCGCATGCGCATCATTCTTGTGGTTTTCCGAGCGTAAGCCGTTCATCATCAATGACAGAAGACCGAAAAGACCCGAATGACTCGAAAGATGAACTAATCTTTTCTGTTTCCGGCTCATGGCCGCTCCGTAATGTTAACCAATGCAGCATGAGCCGGAAAGAGAAAAGACCGAAAGGACCCGGACTCGCTAAAAGAACGAATCTTTTCGGGTTCCGGCTCATGGCCACTCCGTAATGTTAACCAATGCAGCATGAGCCGGAAAGAGAAAAGACCGAAAGGACCCGGACTCGCTAAAGAACGAATCTTTTCGGATCCCGGCACTGTAGCGGTCACGTGACAAAAGTGCTAAAGAAGCCAGGCCGGACTGAGTGCACGGACTGCACACGTTAACATCAGAGTGAAGTAATTTTGTGTCGAACAAAAGAGATTTAAATCTAAAGAAGACAGATCAGAGTTTGGGTAAACCAGACTAAAAGACCCAGGTAGGCTTTAGTAATATATTTATATTTATTTTAAATGTAGCATTATAGTTTTGTCTTATTTGTAGTGTGATTCGCGTTTGTGTATAAAACGCTAGTAGATGTGGAAGTACACAACATTTATTGATATTTTAGTAAAATGAACGAAATGACTCGAAAAAAGATCCGTTCATTTTACTGAGCGAGACTCAAAGAACCGAATCCGTAAAATGATCCGAACTTCCCATCACTTGTGCTGTCCCCTGCAGTCGGCAGGCCGGCCCGTATTATGTGGAAATTAGCGATTAGATAAAAATATTATAAAATAAAATAATTAATAATTATTGTGTTTTCTTTATTGTGCATTGTATAATGTAAAAAAAAATAATAAATAAAATGCACTACTAGCAAGTCTGAAAGGCTGCTGCTGGGTAATTTACGTCCTGTACGTAACTTATTTTTAGGCGGCATTTGGCCAAAACAAAAAGTGTCCTGACTCTTTCGTGCTAACATGTCTAAAAGACAATCAAGTTTGCTTTCGTTTTTTAAAAGAAACGAAGACTCAAGTCTATCATGTTAAACGGCCATTTAACATGATATTGAAGATTAAGATAAATTGTGTTGAAAGTAATCTAAAGGTTTTTTGTGTGTATATGTCTTAAATTATGTTGTAAATGATGTATGTAAGTCCTGCTGCTTAAAAGTAGGCATGTTAGACACTGATCCATTGCGTTCTGTTTGTGTTCCAGCAACTGTTTTGGGCCAGCCCCCCTGTCCGTCACCCCAGTCCTGTTGTGTTCCAGTAACTTCAAATTTACAAATTAAGCACTGCATAAAGGGCCTAATAGACAATGAAACTGAAACAGCTTGTTTTGCCCTGTAAATCTATTTATGGATCTATGTGATTTTTATTGTGAATATCAGTTCCACGTGATCAGAATTTGACAACATAATACAATTTTGTCATGTTTAAAATGTCCATTGAACCTAAATTCATGTTAGATGTGCACATTCTGATCATGATCAACCAGTGATAACAATAACATAAAGTCCATTATTTCAGCATAACAATATATCAGTATAACAAGGTGCCAATAATGCACTCAGTTCCATCATTGTTCTATCATTTCCACAATGGAATAATGTTTCTGTCCCTGTTTATATAGTGGCAGTGTCATGTACTGGTTCCAACCCTGTTTCAAAGTATACACCAGCAGCTCCATACAAGGTTTTTATCAGTGTGTTTCTAAACACTATAATATGCAGGGATGGTAACAACATATCGACTGCATTACCAAGGACATGCAAAATGGTACTGCAGTATCCAGAAAATGCTCTTTCTTTTACCTCTTACTTTAAAAAAATGAATGCATGGGGTATTGTTCAGTTGTTTGGACTGCGACAAATAAAACAGCTTAGAAAGCTGCAGATTGTTCAGAACAGAGCTACAGATTGATGCTGCAATGCTTATATCAAACTAGCTCTTACGATGATCATCTGGTTAACAGTTAATATCAGGTGTGCCTTACTATTATTTATGGGTAATAATTGTTGGTTTACCACTCGTTTTAGTTCATCAAAAATAATATCCCAGGGAAATACACAGTTATGAAACTAGATATTTGAAGGGTGATAATCTAACAACTCTTGGATAATCTGGCAACATTTCAAAATGTGAGAAACAAATAAAGATAATTTTAGTATCAGCATAAGATAATGAATGCAGTGAGAAAGAAACACTTTGGTGTATGTTTTCATTTTAATTCTATTTTTGACTCTTAAAGCTGTAAAAATGAACTTTACCCAATCATCAGTTATTGCGCCACCAAGTGATCACAGGTGGAACAGCATTTAAAATTAAGGATCAGTCGTAGAGCGCATTGTAACGATTTGGCCACTGAGAGGCGATGGCGACGTAGGTGCTCGAGCCCTTGATCGCTGCTTGCAGCTTTAATTATTATTATTTTTCCAACGTGTTTTTGCGGGCACTTTTGAGTGCCTAAACATGCGTAAAAAGTCACCAAATTTTGCACACACACCAGAACCTGCGAAAATTTACGTCTAATTGTGTTTCGAAAAGCGGGTGTGGTAAAATGACTCTACAGCGCCACCTAACGCGTTGTAGCTTATGATGCGATATGAGTTTGTCGTAGGTGAATGAAATTCGCCACGCATGTGTAGGGTACTAAAACTTAAATATAAGTAAATGGGATCTCATTTCCAAAATCGACAGGAAGTCAGCTATTTCCCAAAAACCTCTAAAAATAGCCATTTTTGCTCACGTCGTACTTTAACGAACTCCTCCTAGAGATTTCATCTGTTCGTCTCAAAACTCGTTCAGCACAATCTTAAGACATATGGGATGTTAAATTGCGAAGCTTTTTTGACTTCGATAAACTATGTGCGCACAGCGGTCATGTAAAGTCGAAATTTTGTCGTAAACAGGAAGTTGTTATAACTCGGCCAAGCAATGTCCGATCCAGTTCAAATTCGCTATGTATGTTAAGAGCCCATATCTTAACAAATCCAAAAAGCGATATACAGTGACAGTTATAGCGCCACCTAGTGGCAACATGTAATAGACCATTTTCTGTTGTTTAATACTTGTATTTCAGGCTTTATTGCGAGTACATGTTTGAAAATCACTACACTTATGTAAGGGATCAAGAAAAAAAAAAAAGTCAATTGGAATCAGTTTCCAAAACCGACAGGAAGTCGGTTATTTTTTACTATTGTATGAAATTGAGCATAGTTTCAGGCTTTGTACTTTAACGAACTCCTCCTAGAGAATTCATCTGTTCATTTCCAAAGTTGTTCTGTATTCTCTCAAGGCATATGGGATTTTAAATTGCGAAGCTTTTTTGACTTCATTTTACGATGCGCGAGTGGCAGTCCTCGAAAGTCGGAACTTTTTCTATGAACAGGAAGTGGTTAATAACTCAGCAAAGCAATGTCTGATCGGGTTAAAATTCGTCATGCGTATTAAGAGTCCATGTCTGAAGGATTTCATAGAGCGAAATACAGTGTCAGTTATAGCGCCACCTATAGGCAGCATGCAATATAGCATTTTCTTCTGGTTTTTACTGCTATTTCAGACTGTGTTTAAAGGACATGCTTGAAAATTGTCACACTTATGTTGCAGATCAAGACAAACAAAAAAGTCAATTGGAGTGAGTTTCTAAAATCAACAGGAAGTTAATTATTTAGCAAAAAACCCTTAAAATGGCACTTTCCCATGTCTCATACTTCAACGAACTCCTCCTAGAGATTTTATCTGCTCACCTTCAAACTCCAGAAATCTTCTCTTAAGGTATGTGGGATGTTATATTGCGAAGCTTTTATTACTTTAATAAACGATATTCGTACACCAGTCGTCGAAATTTGATGTTTCGCCATAAACAGGAAGTTATTATAACTCAGCCATACAATGTCTGATCGATCCCAAATGTACCAACTATACTAAAAGTCCCTGTCTGAACACATCTACAACATTAATCATCTATTATAGCGCCACCAAGTGATCACAGGTGGAGCAGCATTTAAAACTGCATTTTTACCAATTTTGACATAGGTTACCATAATATTGGCCAAAACAGTCCCAAAAAATATTTCAACTCGTAAATATTTAGACTAGTTAGCGCTGCCTGGGGGTCATGATGCTTTGAGATAAGATTTTTTTTATTTGAGTTGCCTGTATCGTTTGGTAATTTGTACAGATCTCGCTTGAATACGTCTTCTAACTAAGGATCAGTCGTAGAGCGCATTGTAACGACTTGGCCACCGAGAGGCGATGGCGACGTAGGTGCTCGAGCCCTTGATCGCTGCTTGCAGCTTTAATTATTATTCTTTTTCTTCTAACGTGTTTTTGCGGGCACTTTTGAGGGCCTAAACATGCGTAAAAAGTCACCAAATTTTGCACACACATCAGAACCTGCGTAAATTTACGTCTATTTGTGGTTCGAAAAGCGGGTGTGGTAAAATGACTCTACAGCGCCACCTAACGCGTTGTAGCTTATGATGCGCTATGAGTTTGTCGTAGGCGAATGAAATTCGCCACGCATGTGTAGGGTACTAAAACTTAAATATAAGTAAATGGGATCTCATTTCCAAAATCGACAGGAAGTCAACTATTTCCCAAAAACCTCTAAAAATAGCCATTTTTGCTCACGTCGTACTTTAACGAACTCCTCCTAGAGATTTCATCTGTGCGTCTCAAAACTCGTTCAGCACTATCTTAAGGCATATGGGATGTTAAATTGCGAAGCTTTTTTGACTTCGATAAACTATGTGCGCATAGCGGTCATCCAAAGTCGAAATTTTGTCGTAAACAGGAAGTTGTTATAACTCGACCAAGCAATGTCCGATCCAGTTCAAATTCGCCATGTAGGTTAAGAGTGAATATCTTAACAAATGCAAATAGCAATATACAGTGTCAGTTATAGCGCCACCTAGTGGCAACATGTAATATACCCTTTTCTGTTGTTTTATACTTGTATTTCAGGCTGTATTGCGAGTGCATGTTTGAAAATCAGTACACTTATGTAAGGGATCAGGACCAACAAAAAAGTCAATAGGATTCAGTTTCCAAAACCGACAGGAAGTCGGTTATTTTTTACTATTGTATGAAATTGAGCACAGTTTCAGGCTTTGTACATTAACGAACTCCTCCTAGAGAATTCATCTGTTCATCTTCAAAGTTGTTCAGTATTCTCTCAAGGCATATGGGATGTTAAATTGCGAAGCTTTTTTGACTTCATTTTACGATGCGCGAATGGCAGTCCTCAAAAGTCGAACTTTTTCTATGAACAGGAAGTGGTTAATAACTCAGCAATGCAATGTCTGGTCAGGTTAAAATTCGTCATGCGTGTTAAGAGTCCATGTCTGAAGGATTTCATAGAGCGCAATACAGTGTCAGTTATAGCGCTACCTAATGGCAGCATGCAATATAGCAATTTCTGCTGTTTTTTACTGCTATTTCAGACTGTGTTTAAAGGACATCCTTGAAAATTGCCACTCTTATGTTGCAGATCAAGACAAACAAAAAAGTCAATTGGAGCGAGTTTCCAAAATCAACAGGAAGTTAATTATTTAGCAAAAAACCGTTAAAATGGCACTTTTCCATGTCTCATACTTCAACGAACTCCTCCTAGATATTTTATCTGCTCACCTTTAAACTCCAGAAATCTTCTCTTAAGGTACGTTGGATGTTAAATTGCGAAGCTTTTATAACTTTGATAAACGGTGTACGTACACCAGCCATTGAAATTTGACATTTCGCCATAAACAGGAAGTTATTATTACTCAGCCATACAATGTCTGATGGATCCCAAATGTACCAACTATACTAAAAGTCCCTGTCTGAATACATCTACAACATTATTCATCGGTTATAGCGCCACCAAGTGATCACAGGTGGAACAGCATTTAAAACTGCATTTTTACCAATTTTGACAGGTTACCAGAATATTGGCCAAAACAGTCTCAAAAAAATATTTCAACTCATAAATATTTAGATTCGTTAGCGCCACCTGGGGGTCATGATGCTTTGAGATGGGATTTTTTTACTTGAGTTGCCTGTATCATTAGGTTAGTTGAACAGATCTCGCTTGAATACGTCTAATAACTAAGGATCAGTCGTAGAGCGCATTGTAACGACTTGGCCACCAAGAGGCGATGGCGACGTAGGTGCTCGAGCCCTTGATCGCTGCTTGCAGCTTTAATTATTATTCTTTTTCTTCTAACGTGTTTTTGCGGGCACTTTTGAGGGCCTAAACATGCGTAAAAAGTCACCAAATTTTGCACACACATCAGAACCTGCGTAAATTTACGTCTATTTGTGGTTCGAAAAGCGGGTGTGGTAAAATGACTCTACAGCGCCACCTAACGCGTTGTAGCTTATGATGCGCTATGAGTTTGTCGTAGGTGAATGAAATTCGCCAAGCATGTGTAGGGTACTAAAACTTAAATATAAGTAAATGGGATCTCATTTCCAAAATCGACAGGAAGTCAGCTATTTCCCAAAACCTCTAAAAATAGCCATTTTTGCTCACGTCGTACTTTAACGAACTCCTCCTAGAGATTTCATCTGTTCGCCTCAAAACTCGTGCAGCACTATCTTAAGGCATATGGGATGTTAAATTGCGAAGCTTTTTTGACTTCGATAAACTATGTGCGCACAGCGGTCATCCAAAGTCGAAATTTTGTCGTAAACAGGAAGTTGTTATAACTCGGCCAAGCAATGTCCGATCCAGTTCAAATTCGCCATGTAGGTTAAGAGTGAATATCTTAACAAATGCAAATAGCGATATACAGTGTCAGTTATAGCGCCACCTAGTGGCAACATGTAATAGACCCTTTTCTGTTGTTTTATACCTGTATTTCAGGCTGTATTGCGAGTACATGTTTGAAAATCAGTACACTTATGTAAGGGATCAGGACCAACAAAAAAGTCAATAGGATTCAGTTTCCAAAACCGACAGGAAGTCGGTTATTTTTTTACTATTGTATGAAATTGAGCATAGTTTCAGGCTTTGTATTTTAACGAACTCCTCCTAGAGAATTCATCTGTTCATCTTCAAAGTTGTTCAGTATTCTCTCAAGGCATATGGGGTGTTAAATTGCGAAGCTTTTTTGACTTCATTTTACGATGCGCGAATGGCAGTTCTCGAAAGTTGAACTTTTTCAATGAACAGGAAGTGGTTAATAACTCAGCAATGCAATGTCTGATTGGGTTAAAATTCGTCATGCGTGTTAAGAGTCCATGTCTGAAGGATTCCATATAGCGATATACAGTGTCAGTTATAGCGCCACCTAATGGCAGCATGCAATATAGTATTTTCTGCTGTTTTTTTACTGCTATTTCAGACTGTGTTTAAAGGACATGCTTGAAAATTGCCACACTCATGTTAAAGATCAAGACAAACAAAAAAATTCAATTGGAGCGAGTTTCCAAAATCAACAGGAAGTTAATTATTTAGCAAAAAACCCTTAAAATGGCACTTTTCCATGTCTCATACTTCAACGAACTCCTCCTAGAGATTTTATCTGCTCACCTTCAAACTCCAGAAATCTTCTCTTAAGGTACGTTGGATGTTAAATTGCGAAGCTTTTATAACTTTGATAAATGGTGTACGTACACCAGCCATTGAAATTTGACATTTCACCATAAACAGGAAGTTATTATTACTCAGCCATACAATGTCTGATGGATCCCAAATGTACCAACTATACTAAAAGTCCCTGTCTGAATACATCTACAACATTATTCATCGGTTATAGCGCCACCAAGTGATCACAGGTGGACAGCATTAAAAACTGCATTTTTACCAATTTTGACAGGTTACCAGAATATTGGCCAAAACAGTCCCAAAAAATATTTCAACTCATAAATATTTAGATTCATTAGCGCCACCTGAGGGTCATGATGCTTTGAGATGGGTTTTTTTTTACTTGAGTTGCCTGTATCATTAGGTTAGTTGAACAGATCTCGCTTGAATACGTCTTCTAACTAAGGATCGGTCGTAGTGCGCTTTGTAACTCCTTGGCCACCGAGAGGCGATGGCGACGTAGGTGCTCGAGCCCTTGATCGCTGCTTGCAGCTTTAATTATTATTATTATTATTATTTTTTTTCTTCTAACGTGTTTTTGCGGGCACTTTTGAGGGCCTAAACATGCGTAAAAAGTCACCAAATTTTGCACACACATCAGAACCGGTGAAAATTTACGCCTAATTGTGTTTTGAAAAGCGGGTGTGGTAAAATGACTCTAGAGCGCCACCTAACGCGTTGTAGCTTATGATGCGCTATGAGTTTGTCGTAGGCGAATGAAATTCGCCATGCATGTGTAGGGTACTAAAACTTAAATATAAGTAAATGGGATCCCATTTCCAAAATCGACAGGAAGTCAGCTATTTCCCAAAAACCTCTAAAAATGGCCATTTTTGCTCACGCCGTACTTTAACGAACTCCTCCTAGAGATTTCATCCGTTCGTCTCAAATCTTGTTCAGCACTATCTTAAGGCATATGGGATGTTAAATTGCGAAGCTTTTTTGACTTCGATAAACTATGTGCGCACAGCCGTCATCCAAAGTCGAAATTTTGTCGTAAACAGGAAGTTGTTATAACTCGGCCAAGCAATGTCCGATCCAGTTCAAATTCACCATGTAGGTTAAGAGTGAATATCTTAACAAATGCAAATAGCGATATTCAGTGTCAGTTATAGCGCCACCTAGTGGCAACATGTAAAAGACCCTTTTCTGTTGTTTTATACTTGTATTTCAGGCTGTATTGCGAGTACATGTTTGAAAATCAGTACACTCATGTAAGGGATCAGGACCAACAAAAAAGTCAATAGGATTCAGTTTCCAAAACCGACAGGAAGTCGGTTATTTTTTACTATTGTATGAAATTGAGCACAGTTTCAGGCTTTGTACTTTAACGAACTCCTCCTAGAGAATTCATCTGTTCATCTTCAAAGTTGTTCAGTATTCTCTCAAGGCATATGGATGTTAAATTGCGAAGCTTTTTTGACTTCATTTTACGATGCGCGAATGGCAGTCCTCGAAAGTCGAACCTTTTCTTTGAACAGGAAGTGGTTAATAACTCAGCAATGCAATGTCTGATCAGGTTAAAATTCGTCATGCATGTTAAGAGTCCATGTCTGAAGGATTTCATCGAGCGTAATACAGTGTCAGTTATAGCGCTACCTAATGGCAGCATGCAATATAGCAATTTCTGCTGTTTTTACTGCTATTTCAGACTGTGTTTAAAGGACATCCTTGAAAATTGCCACACTTATGTTGCAGATCAAGACAAACAAAAAAGTCAATTGGAGCGAGTTCCCAAAATCAACAGGAAGTTAAATATTTTGCAAAAAACCCTTAAAATGGCACTTTTGCATGTCTCATACTTTAACAAACTCCTCCTAGAGAATTCATCTGTTCATCTCCAAAGTTGTTCAGTATTCTCTAAAGGCATATGGGATGTTAAATTGCGAAGCTTTTTTGACTTCATTTTACGATGCGTGAATGGCAGTCCTCAAAAGTCAAACTTTTTCTATGAACAGGAAGTGGTTAATAACTCAGCAATGCAATGTCTGATCGGGTTAAAATTCGTCATGCGTGTTAAGAGTCCATGTCTGAAGGATTTCATAGAGCGATATACAGTGTCAGTTATAGCGCCACCTAATGGCAGCATGCAATATAGCATTTTTTGCTGTTTTTTACTGCTATTTCAGACTGTGTTTAAAGGACATGCTTGAAAATTGCCACACTTATGTTGCAGATCAAGACAAACAAAAAAGTCAATTGCAGCGCTTTTCCAAAATCAAAAGGAAGTTAATTATTTTGCAAAAAACCCTCAAAATGGCTGTAGGGTTCTGTCACTGTGGCTTTAAGAGAATGGCTGTAAAATGGGAAACAGTGGCAGTCTGGCAGAGCAAAAACTTGGTCATGAATTATACTCCGGACATGTTGTTGTTTATTTGCATTGCCTTATAGCTGTGGTTAACGGATATGAAATTGAATTAGATTTTTAGAGGAGTTTCCGCTGAGCACAACGGCATGTGATATGTGTGGGGTCATTCTCAGGGTTAATGAGCTATGAGCGAAAATGTAATGCACAAGGGGGCAAGTCCCCGGTACCTGGGACTCTCGGGCCTAAGAGCTTATATTGTATTTATGTTTATACTATTTTTATGTGCGTGCATGTTGAGAGTGATTGACGCTTCGCGTGTTGAGAGTGATTTGACTCCCCGTCAGAGTCCGGGGACGGACTATTTAACATGCGCGTCTGCTCCGGTTTCACTCTCTCTCCGAGTTTGTGGCCAACCGCTACTAGCGCACAGTGACTGTGTCTCGTTCGCGATCGTCCAGTTCGGTGCTGTCATCTCTCTCGCTCTCTCTCTGAGAGTTTGAAAGTAGTTGATCTCCCGCGCTTCGCTGAGACCCACTGCCTCTATGACTGCAGTTTCGGCTCCCCTCTACGTGAACGCGCATTCAATCACGTGATTGCACAGACTAAGCCAATGGAGTTCATATAAAATGTTTACTCGGGAAGACGTTTTCATTTTTATTTTGCTTATATGCCGCGTAGATGTCAAATTTACTTGTAACACATTGTTTAATTATAAATATAAGTTTAAAAGAATGCAATCGCCCAATGCAAGTTGCTTACAGCAGTGAATATTGTACAGCATTACAGCAAATGTACAGCATTATACAAACTTCAGATGTTCATATTTTATTTGCGTAATCATTAGAATAATTAACATTTAACGTAAAAAGAAGGATAAAACAAAGTAAAAATGTGTTGATGTGATATAATGTAAAAAGCTTTAGATGTTTATATTTTATTTGCATTAGACTTACTACTTAAAAGATATTTGTTTGTGAAATGTTTGCATTCATTTGTAATAAACTCCCTGGTGCTGCTTTTTAGTCCATGTGCAAAAAAAGCAAAGCAGAAAGACTGTAATGAAATCACAATGCCTATTTTGAGGGTTTGTGTGTAACTTATAGGATAAATACCACACAATAATTGTGATGAAGCATAAAGGGCCTAATAGACAATGAAACTGAAACAGCTTGTTTTGCCCTGTAAATCTATTTATGGATCTATGTGATTTTTATTGTGAATATCAGTTCCACGTGATCAGAATTTGACAACATAATACAATTTTGTCATGTTTAAAATGTCCATTGAACCTAAATTCATGTAAGATGTGCACATTCTGATCATGCTCAACCGGTGATAACAATAACATAAAGTCCATTATTTCAGCATAACAATATATCAGTATAACAAGGTGCCAATAATGCAAAGGAAAGGCAGGTAAACATTTAGTTTTATTCAGAGTGACTCAGTTCCATCATTGTTCTATCATTTCCACAATGAAATAATGTTTCTGTCCCTGTTTATATAGTGCCAGTGTAATGTACTGTTTCCAACCCTGTTTCAAAGTATACACCAGCAGCTCCATACAACGTTTTTATCAGTGTGTTTCTAAACACTATAATGTGCAGGGATGGTAACAACATATCGACTGCATTACCAAGGACATGCCAAATGGTACTGCAGTATCCAGAAAATGCTCTTTCTTTCACCTCTTACTTTAAAAAATGTATGCATGGAGTATTGTTCAGATGTTTGGACTGCGACAAATAAAACACAGCTTAGAAAGCTGCAGATTGTTCAGAACAGAGCTACAGATTGATGCTGCAATGCTTATATCAAACTAGCTCTTACGATGATCATCTGGTTAACAGTTAATTTCAGGTGTGCTTTACTATTATTTATGGGTATTAATTGTTGGTTTACCACTCGTTTTAGTTCATCAAAAATAATATCCCAGGGAAATACAGTTATGAAACTAGATTTTGGAGGGTGATAATCTAACAATTCTTAGATAATCTGGCAACATTTCAAAAGTTAAGAAACAAATAAAGATAATTTTAGACTCAGCATAAGATAATGAATGAGGTGAGAAAGAAACGCTTTGGTGTGTGTTTTTATTTTAATTCTATTTTTGACTCTTAAAGCTGTAAAAATTAACTTTCCCCAATCATCAGTTATTGCGCCACCAAGTGATCACAGGTAGAACAGCATTTAAAACTGCAGTTTACCAATTTTGACATAGGTTACCAGGATATTGTCCCAAAAAATATTTCAACTCGTAAATATTTAGACTCGTTAGCGTTGCCTGGGGGCCATGATGCTTTGAGATGGGATTTTGTTTTATTGCCTGTATCATTAGGTTAGTTGAACAGATCTCGCTTGAATACGTCTTCTAACTAAGGATCAGTCGTAGAGCGCATTGTAATGACTTTGCCACCGAGAGGCGATGGCGACGTAGGTGCTCGAGCCCTTGATCGCTGCTTGCAGCTTTAATTATTATTTTTTTTTTCTTCTAACGTGTTTTTGCGGGCACTTTTGAGGGCCTAAACATGCGTGAAAAGTCACCGAATTTTGCACACACATCAGAACCTGCGAAAATTTACGTCTAATTGTGTTTCGAAAAGCGGTTGTGGTAAATTGACTCTACAGCGCCACCTAACGCGTTGTAGCTTATGATGCGCTATGAGTTTGTCGTAGGTGAATGAAATTCGCCACGCATGTGTAGGGTACTAAAACTTAAATATAAGTAAATGGGATCTCATTTCCAAAATCGACAGGAAGTCAGCTATTTCCCAAAAACCTCTAAAAATGGCCATTTTTGCTCACGTCGTACTTTAACGAACTCCTCCTAGAGATTTCATCTGTTCGTCTCAAAACTCGTTCAGCACTATCTTAAGGCATATGGGATGTTAAATTGCGAAGCTTTGTTGACTGCGATAAACTATGTGCGCACAGCGGTCATCCAAAGTCGAAATTTTGTCGTAAACAGGAAGTTGTTATAACTCGCCAAGCAATGTCCGTTCCAGTTCAAATTCGCCATGTAGGTTAAGAGTGAATATCTTAACAAATGCAAATAGCGATATACAGTGTCAGTTATAGCGCCACCTAGTGGCAACATGTAATAGACCCTTTTCTGTTGTTTTATACTTGTATTTCAGGCTGTATTGCGAGTACATGTTTGAAAATCACTACACTTATGTAGGGGATCAGGACCAACAAAAAAGTCAATAGGATTCAGTTTCCAAAACCGACAGGAAGGCGGTTATTTTTTACTTTTGTATGAAATTGAGTATAGTTTCAGGCTTTGTACTTTAACGAACTCCTCCTAGAGAATTCATCCGCTCATCTTCAAAGTTGTTCAGTATTCTCTCAAGGCATATGGGATGTTAAATTGCGAAGCTTTTTTGACTTAATTTTACGATGCGTGAATGGCAGTCCTCGAAAGTCGAACTTTTTCTATGAACAGGAAGTGGTTAATAACTCAGCAATGCAATGTCTGATCGGGTTAAAATTCGTCATGCGTGTTAAGAGTCCAGGTCTGAAGGATTTCATAGAGCGATATACAGTGTCAGTTATAGCGCCACCTAATGGCAGCATGCAATATAGCATTTTCTGCTGTTTTTACTGCTATTTCAGACTGTGTTTAAAGGACATGCTTGAAAATTGCCACACTTATGTTGCAGATCAAGACAAACAAAAGAGTCAATTGGAGCGAGTTTCCAAAATCAACAGGAAGTTAAATATTTTGCAAAAAACCCTTAAAATGGCACTTTTCCATGTCTCATACTTCAACGAACTCCTCCTAAAGATTTTATCTGCTCACCTTCAAACTCCAGAAATCGTCTCTTAAGGTATATGGGATGTTAAATTGCGAAGCTTTTATTACTTTGATAAACGATGTACGTACACCAGTCATCGAAATTTGACGTTTCGCTATGAACAGGAAGTTATTATAACTCAGCCATACAATGACTGATCGATCCCAAATTTATCAACTATACTAAAAGTCCCGGTCTGAACATATCTACAACATTAATCATCGGTTATAGCGCCACCAAGTGATCACAGGAGGAACAGCATTTAAAACTGCAGTTTACCAATTTGGACATAGGTTACCAGGACATTGGCCAAAACAGACCCAAAAAATATTTAAACTCGTAAATATTTAGACTCGTTAGCGCCGCCTGGGGGTCATGATGCTTTAAGATGGGTTTTTTTTTTGAGTTGCCTGTATCATTAGGTAATTTGAACAGATCTCGCTTGAATACGTCTTCTAACTAAGGATCAGTCGTAGAGCGCATTGTAATGACTTGGCCACCGAGAGGCGATGGCGACGTAGGTGCTCGAGCCCTTGATCGCTGCTTGCAGCTTTAATTATTCTTATTTTGGTAACGTGTTTTTGCGGGCACTTTTGAGGGCCTAAACATGCGTAAAAAGTCACCAAATTTTGCACACACACCAGAACCTGCGAAAATTTACGTCTAATTGTGTTTCGAAAAGCGGGTGTGGTAAAATTACTCTACAGCGCCACCTAACGCGTTGTAGCTTATGATGCGCTATGAGTTTGTCGTAGGCGAATGAAATTCACCACGCATGTGTAGGGTACTAAAACTTAAATATAAGTAAATGGGATCTCACTTCCAAAATCGACAGGAAGTCAGCTATTTCGCAAAAACCTCTAAAAATGGCCATTTTTGCTCACGTCGTACTTTAACGAACTCCTCCTAGAGATTTCATCTGTTCATCTCAAAACTCGTTCAGCACTAGCTTAAGGCATATGGGATGTTAAATTGCGAAGCTTTTTTGACTTAGATAAACTATGTGCGCACAGCGGTCATCCAAAGTCGAAATTTTGTCGTAAACAGGAAGTTGTTATAACTCGGCCAAGAAATGTCCGATCCAGTTCAAAATCGCTGTGTATGTTAAGAGTCCATATCTTAACAAATCCAAATAGCAATATACGGTGTCAGTTATAGCGCCACCTAGTGGCAACATGTAATAGACCATTTTCTGTTGTTTTATACTTGTATTTCAGGCTGTATTGAGAGTACATGTTTGAAAATCAGTACACTTATGTAAGGGATCAGGACCAACAAAAAAGTCAATGGTAATCCGTTTCCAAAACCGACAAGAAGTCGGTTATTTTTCATTATTGTATGGAATTTAGCATAATTTCAGGCTTTGTACTTTAACGAACTCCTCCTAGAGAATTCATCTGTTCATCTTCAAAGTTGTTCAGTATTCTCTCAAGGCATATGGGATGTTAAATTGCGTAGCTTTTTTGACTTCATTTTACGATGCGCGAATGGCAGTCCTCGAAAGTTGGACTTTTTCTTTGAACAGGAAGTGGTTAATAACTCAGCAATGCAATGTCTGATCGGGTTAAAATTCGTCATGCGTGTTAAGAGTCCATGTCTGAAGGAGTTCATAGAGCGAAATACAGTGTCAGTTATAGCGCCACCTAATGGCAGCATGCAATATAGCATTTTCTGTTGTTTTTTACTGCTATTTCAGACTGTGTGTAAAGGACATGCTTGAAAATTGCCACACTTATGTTGCAGATCAAGACAAACAAAAAAAGTCAATTGGAGCAAGTTTCCAAAATCAACAGGAAGTTAATTATTTAGCAAAAAACCCTTAAAATGGCACTTTTTCATGTCTCATACTTCAACGAACTCCCCCTAAAGATTATATCTGCTCACCTTCAAACTCCAGAAATCTTCTCTTAAGGTATGTTGAATGTTAAATTGCGAAGCTTTTATTACTTTGATAAACGATGTATGTACACCAGTCAACGAAATTTGACGTTTCGCCATAAACAGGAAGTTATTATAACTCAGCCATACAAACTCTGATCGATCTTAAATGTACCAACTATACTAAAAGTCCCTGTCTGAACACATTTAAAACATTAATCATCGGTTATAGCGCCACCAAGTGATCACAGGTGGAACAGCATTTAAAACTGCATTTTTACCTAGGTTACCAGAATATTGGCCAAAACAGTCCCAAAAAAAATTTCAACTCGTGAATATTTAGACTTGTTAGCGCCCCCTGGGGGTCATGATGCTTTGAGATGTGATTTTTTTTATTTAAGTTGCCTGTAGGATTAGGTAATTTGAAAAGATCTCACTTCAATATGTCTTCTAACTAAGGATCAGTCGTAGAGCGCATTGTAATGACTTGGCCACCGAGAGGCGATGGCGACGTAGGTGCTCGAGCCCTTGATCGCTGCTTGCAGCTTTAATTTTTTTTTTTTTTCTTCTAACGTGTTTTTGCGGGCACTTTTGAGGGCCTAAACATGCGTAAAAAGTCACCAAATTTTGCACACACATCAGAACCTGCGTAAATTTACGTCTATTTGTGGTTCGAAAAGCGGGTGTGGTAAAATGACTCTACAGCGCCACCTAACGCGCTGTAGCTTATGATGCGCTATGAGTTTGTCGTAGGTGAATGAAATTCGCCACACATGTGTAGGGTACTAAAACTTAAATATAAGTAAATGGGATCTCATTTCCAAAATCGACAGGAAGTCAGCTATTTCCCAAAACCTCTAAAAATAGCCATTTTTGCTCACGTCGTACTTTAACGAACTCCTCCTAGAGATTTCATCTGTTCGTCTCAAAACTCGTTCAGCACTATCTTAAGGCATATGGGATGTTAAATTGCGAAGCTTTTTTGACTTTGATAAACTATGTGCGCACAGCGGTCATCCAAAGTCGAAATTTTGTCGTGAACAGGAAGTTGTTATAACTCGGCCAAGCAATGTCCGATCCAGTTCAAATTCGCCATGTAGGCTAAGAGTGAATATCTTAACAAATGCAAATAGCAATATACAGTGTCAGTTATAGTGCCACCTAGTGGCAACATGTAATAGACCCTTTTCTGTTGTTTTATACTTGTATTTCAGGCTGTATTGCGAGTACATGTTTGAAAATCAGTACACTTATGTAAGGGATCAGGACCAACAAAAAAGTCAATAGGATTCAGTTTCCAAAACCGACAGGAAGTCGGTTATATTTTACTATTGTATGAAATTGAGCACAGTTTCAGGCTTTGTACTTTAACGAACTCCTCCTAGAGAATTCATCTGCTCATCTTCAAAGTTGTTCAGTATTCTCTCAAGGCATATGGGATGTTAAATTGCGAAGCTTTTTTTGACTTCATTTTACGATGCGCGAATGGCAGTCCTCGAAAGTCGAGCTTTTTCTTTGAACAGGAAGTGGTTAATAACTCAGCAATGCAATGTCTGATCAGGTTAAAATTCGTCATGCGTGTTAAGAGTCCATGTCTGAAGGATATCATAGAGCGCAATACAGTGTCAGTTATAGCGCTACCTAATGGCAGCATGCAATATAGCAATTTCTGCTGTTTTTTTACTGCTATTTCAGACTGTGTTTAAAGGACATCCTTGAAAATTGCCACACTTATGTTGCGGATCAAGACAAACAAAAAAGTCAATTGCATCGATTTTCCAAAATCAACAGGAAGTTAAATATTTTGCAAAAAACCCTTAAAATGGCACTTTTCCATGTCTCATACTTCAACAAACTCCTCCTAGAGAATTCATCTGTTCATCTCCAAAGTTGTTCAGTATTTTCGCAAGGCATATGGGATGTTAAATTGCGAAGATTTTTTGACTTCATTTTACGATGCGCTAATGGCAGTCCTCGAAAGTCAAACTTTTTATATGAACAGGAAGTGGTTAATAACTCAGCAATGCAATTTCTGATCGGGTTAAAATTTGTCAAGCGTGTTAAGAGTCCACGCCTGAAGGATTTCATAGAGCGAAATACAGTGTCAGTTATAGCGCCACCTAATGGCAGCATGCAATATAGCATTTTCTTCTGTTTTTACTGCTATTTCAGACTGTGTTTAAAGGACATGCTTGAAAATTGCCACACTTATGTTACAGATCAAGACAAACAAAAAAGTCAATTGCAGCGATTTTCAAAAATCAAAAGGAAGTTAATTATTTTGCAAAAAACCCTTAAAATGGCTGTAGGGTTCTGTCGCTTTAAGGCATGGTTGCCATGGTAGCGGTTTTCCGC